>PIJE02000039.1:497558-510058 GCA_002895965.2 Coryphaenoides rupestris | reverse complement strand
GTGAAAGGCAAATCACAGGCCACTTCTCGAAGATGTCAGTTTGCTTTCGGCATCGAATACTGCCCATAAATGACTAAACGTGTTTTAATTGAGTCTAAGAAAGTGCTGTCTCTGTGAATATTTCAGCTTTCTCCTCCCAAGGCATCTTCCATATCCTCCAAGGTCTCCAAGATCAGGAACAAAGCGCATTGTAAGAGGACAGCGATGCGATGGAGATTACAATGGGAAGTGACTTGCTGGTGTTAATCTGGGATTAGCCGCTTTTAGCACCTCCCAGTTGCTCTTAAAGCCACCTGTTTGGACACTGCTGCCAGTCCACCGTGGCCTACTTCGATGCTGGGGCTCTCTGCGTGTTCCGTCCATTACAGCTACACAACAGAGCACATTGCTCTTTGTTGGCTCTTGTTGTGCTGTTGTCATGTTGAATTGAACCACATGGAATCAATTCATGCCAATGTCTTCAAATTTGTATAGATTGCCAATATGGCCACTTTAGAGCGGTCCTGCCGTCCACTACTGTGTGCCAACTGCACCAGAAACAGTTGACATCATACACTAGCATAGTTTTCTTAGATGTAAGAATGACGGAGGCTTTGGACAACTTTCATTTACTGTGTTATTTGGAGGGGATTAGACACACACACACCCCCCCCCCCCCCCCCCCCACACACACACACACACTCACTCACACACTTGCGCGCATGCATGCACTGAAGCACCCACCCCCACACACACACACACACACACACACAGTAGTTTTTAAACATAAACATTTGAAGAACTGAACATTGGGACTGGCTTCATGTGTGCCTCATGGGGCCCTCAATGACTTATTATTGCTTTTGGGTGGCATGGTGGTAGCACGGTGGTAGCGCGGTGGTAGCGCGGTGGTGGCGCGGTGGTGGTGTGGTGGGGGCGCGGTGGTACCGCGGTGGTGGCACGGTTGTGGCACGGCTGCCTCACAGGAGGAAGGTCCTCGGTTCAAAGCAAGTCCCCGGAGGTACCTTTCTGTGTGGAGTTTGTATGTTCCCAATGTATTTGCATACATGTTAGGTTCATACTCCTAGTGTTGTAGTGATTGTTAAATGTACCGCCCTCTACTCCTAGTGTTGTAGTGATTGTTAAATGTACCGCCCTCTACTCCTAGTGTTGTAGTGATTGTTAAATGTACCGCCCTCTACTCCTAGTGTTGTAGTGATTGTTAAATGTACCGCCCTCTACTCCTAGTGTTGTAGTGATGGTTAAATGTACTGCCCTCTACTCCTAGTGTTGTAGTGATTGTTAAATGTACCGCCCTCTACTCCTAGTGCTGTAGTGATGGTTAAATGTACCGCCCTCTACTCCTAGAGATCACATTTCATTTGTAGTACTACAACGCCAGATAAAGAAACTTCTTCTTTTAGCCTCAGCGCTAATGTACTCATGATGCAGATCCTGGATTAAGACTGTACCTTCAGACAATGTCAACAACACAAATGTTTGTTTAACCTCTCAGAGCTCTATCTGCAATATTATGACCCATGCATGTTGTATACGCTGGATAAATGTGTCCATCAAATAAGCATATATTATTATATATTGCAAATTTTATATAATACAAATCTTATGCTTTGGACATAGTCTACATTAATTTAGTTTCAATCTTTTCAACAATATTTAATAATGCCTTTGTGAAATAATATTAGCATATGCTAACCAGTAGGCTACATCACCCACCCAGTGAAAAGTGAGAAGAAAAGGTTGGGCTGTTTTCTTACGATAATAGGATTCCCTCCCTTGTTAGGAGCTAGTTTTGAGAATAGCACAAGGTCATGTCACAGCAAGGCTTAAACTTGTATAACAAGATTATTAGAGCATCCCGGTGGCATTGTGTTCACCTCCTGAGAGAGGCCGGGGGTGACATGGTGGATGATACGAGAGCAGCTCCATGTGACAGAACAGGTGGTGCTTCACTTCACACTAAACACATGAACGCAGCGTTAGTTGTCCCCCTGAGTATCCCCAGCGGCTAGCTGTGTGCAGGCGAGCTTAAACGGCTTGATAACAACAAGCTAATGTGAGGCTAGATTGGAATATGAGAGGGTTGTATATTATCGTCCTCATAATATTTTTTACATAAATATTGGAATTGAAGAATGTGGATATGAAAGGCCCCTTTGTTTTATTTTGGGGTTTTGCCTGGAAAAAAAGTTGACCAAACAACATTAATGTCATTCTTTTATACAACAATGCAAAGTCATTTACTTTTACTACTATTATAAATCAATGGAGTGGATTGAGAGATAAAATGGCCAGCGATGAAAATGGGCAGAAGAAACTTCATATTTTTGTAGATCAGTTAGCTCAATTTGCCGATGGCATCACTCACTTCTCTCTAACAATCTGCACTAGTCTTAAGGATAAGCATAAGGATGGCTGTCCTCAGTGGCAAGGAGAGGTGGGGAAGGTGGCTGACAAACGGCCCCTTTGAGTGCAACGCTGGGTATTGACTCAGGTCTTCAATGGCTTCTTTCGTGGTTTACCCTGTAACTGTGCCATGTCGTAGATACATTTATAAGGTATGTGTGTACTGTATTTGTGTTAGCCAGAGGTGTGTTCCAGTGCCAGGAAAAATAATAAGGGAGGGTGTTGGTCAATAAGGCCACTCCTTGATTGGGAGGGGGCTCTGCGGTTCTGGTCGGTTCTGGTACACACTGTAAGACCCTGCTTGGTGCTTCTGTTTGCACTAGCCGCACAAACGAAACATTCATCTCCTTTCCATCAGTCGGTTGAAAAGAGATTCCTGGAGACACCGGGACCTGTGTTGATTGTGGTGATTGGTGACAATACCTGATGTTAAAACATTCAAATGCCTGCACTGTGCCAACTGCCATGAATTACCCACTGTATTCATTCCCTTCCTCTTTCCACAGTGCTCACAGCTACTATCATATATTAACATTTTGTGATCTAAGCAAAGCAAATTCAACTTTGCCATTTGTATTGCCATAGTTTACAGTTTATTGATTTTATGAACCCCAATTTATTTTGTATTTTGCATGTGTATTACTATTTTTCTGTTTTGTTTGGAGCTTTACTTCCAAGCCCGCATTCTCCCTTAAGTTGTGTTTTAGTCAATGTTGTGGGCTGGGCAACATATGGATATTATATAGATATTCTGATATGAGACTAGACATCAAAATATCATGATGTTCTTTTCCTGGTTTTAAAGGCTGCATTACAGTAAAGTGATGTAATTTTCTGTACTTGTCTGGCTGTACTATTATTTGCCTTTACTCACTTTGTCATTATATCCACATTACTGATTATTATTTGTCAATCTCATTGTGTATACAGGAGTAAGAATAGAATATTTATTTATTGAATTACCAGAAATATGTGCTATACCTTAATGTATATTGTCATTGAGATATTAAATTAACTATATCAGGATAGTCGATTTTTTCCATATCGCCCAGCCCTAGTATATGAGCTGGTCATTGTAGACTGAAGGCATTCCAGCGGCCACACATAAATCGAGTGCCTCATTGTTGCATGCAGTGACACACACAATGCTTTGGTGTTTACCTGTGGATCAGGCCAGGGTTTGGTGGAGACCATGATTTATGTGTACCGTGTTTGTTTTGCTTAGTGTCCAATAGCCAGTTATATTCACACTCATGCTGAACTCCACGTATTGTTTTCCGTCAGCCACCTAATGTCACTTCATTCCACCTATTGGATGTGATAAAGACGTCAGATAACCAAATAACAAGAGTATAACAAGAGTATTGCTGCCTGGGCTTGGAACTTAACCTGTAATATGAGTTACGATCCTCAATGGTAGTCATACAAATAGCAATAGTACGATTGCTGCTATTTAGGAGATGCTTTTATCCAAAGCAAATTAATTTCATTTTAAATACATGCCATTAAAGAGCAGGTCGGGCTTGGATCTTGCCTGAGGATGCGTGCAGGTAGACTACGCACATTGGGGTTTGAACCCAGCACCTTTGGGTTGTGAAATGGAAACATATTGAACCACCCATACCACAACTAGACCATCCTGTCCCGGGTAATAGAAGTAAAATACATGCGGCATGGGGGCGGCAGTAGCTCAGGAGGTAGAGTGGTCGTCTGCCAACTGGAAGGTTGCTGGTTCGATCCCTGAGCTCCACCTAGCTAAGTGTCGTGGTGTCCCTGAGCAAGACACCACCTAACCCTACCTGCTCCTGACGTGTTGGTTGTTACCTTGCATGGTGGTCACCGCCGTCAGTGTATGAATGGGTGAATGTGAGGCAACTGTAAAGCGCTTTGGATAAAAGCGCTATATAAATGCAATCCATTTACCATTTTACATGCTTTCAATATATCAGAAAGACATCCCAAAAAAATGTACGGCATGTCTTGGCGTGGCAGACAAAATAGGGCCTGTTTTCTAGTAGCTGGTGTCACTGCGGAGTGTGCTTCTATTTTAGGAAAAAGACTCAAGCAGGGGGGATTCTCTGGGAGAAAGCGGGGCACTGTGAGTGTGTGTCCGTGTGTGTCAGTGTGTGTCCACATTCCACAAGTCTGACAGTGGCCTCTGTTCGCAGTGTGCGGCTTGTGATCTAATGAGCGTCAAGACAGAGGCCAGATTTAGTGTTCCTCCCCCCCCCACCACCAAGTATTTTCTTACCTTTATTTATCCAGGGAGCCTTCTCACTAAACCTGCCCACTCCCCTCACCTCTCACTCTCACACACACACTCACACACACACTGGGAGTTGCCCTGTTAGAACCATCATAGGTCTTTTCTTTTACCCACCAATGTAAAATGACATGCCTGCTCAAAGGCGCAAAGGTATCTTTTATGGGAGGAGGGGTGGGTGGGTATTGTGACTGAGAGCATGCCCACCAAACAGATTGCGCGATGATATATAAGACGTGTTGAAGCGTTCGTCTTATTTTGTACTTGGCTGCTTGAGTTTTCCCTTTCTTGCAATTTCTGAATGTAATAATAAAAAAGTATGTATGATATTAAGGGAAAATGCCATCAATATTGAGTTACAAAAAAAGGCTCACTTTCCATTCCTTCCTTGCGTTCTTTCCTCCTGTGTGTCTGCCTCTGGTTGGTATTTCTCACTTCCTCAGTGTACTCCGGCTAGGAGCGCAGGAGATTTTACAACCAATTGGTCGAGTCGGAGGCCTTTGTTGGGGCCCTCCTCTCGCTCTCTCAACCTGGCTTCTGAATGGTTCTTTGTGTACTGTTTTTCTAAGAGGGGCCCCTGGTCTCGTCTGTCACAGGTCCCTCTCCATGCCCCACAATGCCTGATTGTTTCTGCCAAGTAGCCAGCTCCCTGCCAAAAGTTTGGGACCCCATTTTCCCATTTTCCTTTTTTTTGGGAGGGTGTTTTCCTTCCACACCACAAAGGGATTCTAAGTTACTGTCCGTAATTTAGAAGGGTGAACTTGGTGAGCTGACCAGCCGTTCACTCTCTGCAAATATGAGAGTTTTCGTGGAGGAATGGACTAGACCCTAAGGCTTTGAGACGTGTCGAAGAGGCACAACAAATTTCACATCAAAATGCTCAGACATTGGCGTGAGTACACTTAGCGTTTGGTTTATTCATTTGCTGTTTTGATGTTTTCGCACAAGGTTGACCTCTGTTGGGTTGCTGCTGCTCCTAGCGAGGCTGTAATGTTTAGCTTCACACCTCTGAAATGAAATCCATGTGTGTCATGCTTATATGATAATATTAATGCTATGAGTCCAGTTTAGATGGTAAATGTATTGCTTTTTAACAATAGTTTGCTTTTCAACAAACTACTGCTGTTTTTTGAAAGCAATGAGGAGAAAGTATGTTTGTATTTGAGTAGTTGATGTATGGATGATGGTTTTACTCAGTAGAGTAAAACCATCATAAAACCATGGTGGCCAAAATGTGTCTCCTTTGGAATTTAGTTTGACCCTTGATCTCATGGCTCAATGTTTTCCCCAGCATCTCATTGAAAAACGTTCATATTCCTTAGAATATCAATAGCACAATACCAAGAGCACATACCACTAGTTTATATGATGCTTTTTGTTTAACAAGGATTCATTTGTATCCTTCTTTCTTGATTCACATTTTTTCTTTCAAGAAATAATTAAATTAAATAAATAAAGAAAAGATATTGAAATATTTAATGGTTAAGCCTAGATGTTGTGTTATATAAAAAACAACTAACCACTGTCCAGATATTGAAAATAGTAGACGATTAGGCTACAACTACACGTTTTAATTTGTTGTTTTATGGTAACTGATTAATAATAATTATGATAAAAATAATGAAACATAAGGATGCATGGCCTTAAAGGCATGTTCCTGGGCAGGAAAGTTACAAACAGACATGTATTTATTTATTCTCTACCTTGGAAATTGATCCTAAGTCCATGGGCCTTGAGTCTGAGAATATCTGAGGGACAACCGCTACAATGGTTGACTGGATGTCAGAGACATCCTTAGCTCTTGAAAAGCCCCTCTCAGAGAGGAATCTCTGCTTGTAATCAGAGGCCCAAAACTAAAGGACCTTACATATCTCCCAAAATAACTGTCTTGGTTTACAATTTCCCTGATTGGCGGATGTTGTAGTCAAACAGGGATAGTAATATCAGCTCTGCAGTAAGGTGTTTTTAATGGTTCTAGTATATTTTGTTTCTGAAGTCCAGGATATAGAAATAGGCTGCTGTACAGCTCCATTAAGTATCAATTACTTCAGAAAAGTTTTGACCACCAGAGTACCAGTAGCTAGGTTAATGCTTCCACCGCCTGTTGCTCAGTGTGTGTGTGTGTGTGTGTATGTGTGTGTGTGTGTTAATGTTGGTGAATGTTTTTTAAGTGTATGCCATTGACCATCGAAGCAATGTTCTCCAGCCAAACCATGTAAACACAGGTAACACAATTCCACGCTCAATTACCTCGGCATTGTAGCGTGGCCCCAAACCAAAAGCTCTGTTTCTGCTAATCAACTGGACAATTTCTCCCATGACTGGCTCTTGCTAACACAATCACAGAAAATCATAAATCCTTATTCAATAGGCTGTCAATTTCGATGATGATGATGATCTACAATTAAACCGTATCAGTAGCAACAATTTATGGGGCCATTGGCATTCCTGGTGACACAACACACCGACACCGGTTCCAAGAAACTTGGTCTCAAGCTCCCCAATAAACCCACCACCAGCAATATTGTCTGCTAAGTATAGACCCCCCAGCACCCCCAGCCCTGTTGCTATTGCCACACTCTGGCATGGAACGCAAGAGGGATGTCAAGCCACTATATCCACTCAGTGTTTCATACTGTCGGGGTCTCGTTTCTTGTGTCCTCCGAAGATAAGATGCACTTTATTTAATTTCAGAGAGGAAATTAAGGTACAGGACAGTAGTTGGAACTAAAGCATTCTAATAAGAATAAATTATCCACAATATAAGTAGTATGTTAATGTAAACATAACAGACAGTTGATGAGACATTATTGACAGTAACATGAAAACTACTGTCATAGCGGGGGAGTACAGTTAAGTACAGACGTGTAGGTGTCCAGGGAGAAGGGTTTGGAAGCATTCCATTATATACGATAGATAAAAAAAAGCACTGTTTTAAAAAGAGAATAACTAGAAAACAACACAACAACAAAAAATGTATTAATAGTTAGCCTCTGGTTCTGAAGTAGCTTGAAGCATGTTTTGGGGTGTGCTTAAAGGGGAACTTTGCTGCTTTTCAACCGGCTTTCATTTAATTTAATCATTTCAATGTGGGTAGTATATGCAAATTTTTTATCTATATTGTAATTTTTAATGACAATATATTTATTCTATTAAACATATGTTAATTATCATATTCTTTCTAATAAAAATATGATTTGTGAATTGTCACACAGACCAAGGGAGTAGAGTTAAAGCTATATTATAAACAGAACAACTCTTCAGCATTTCATCCAATATGAGAGACGATAGCTCGAAGTTTATATATTTTTCTTCTTACTATTCCTTTAGCTTGTTTTTCATTTGTCCTCATACATCTCTTCAATAAAGATGTCTTATTTCACCCTGTCCTCTGCCAGTCAATCCTTTGTCCTTCTGCATTTCACTGCACATCCTGTATGGTAAACATATTGCATTTATATACTTATAATACATTTCCTCACATGGCGGTGCCAACCATGCAAGGTAACAACCATGCAAGGTAACAACCAACACGTCTGGAGCAGTTAGGGTTAGGTGGTGTCTTACTCAGGTACACCTCAACACTTAGCTAGGCGGAGCCCGGGGATTGAACCAGCAACCTTCTATTTGCCGGACAACCACGCTTACCTCCTGAGCTACTGCCGCCGCTGTTACTCTGCTTTACTTCATACACGCTGTGTGTGTGTCTGCATGTGTGTGTGTGTTGGTCGTGGTTTTGGTGGTTGTTTATTGGTCTTAGGAATGGAGTAAAAAAACACATCTTTGCAAATATGATTCTTGTTATTTTTCCCAGTGTAACTGTATGTGATAGTTCAGAAGAATATTTGCATTGTTTACATACTCATCAAATTTTAACTTTATTCTACTTTGATTAAAATGCAATTAGCAAAATATTATTGTAAAAAATGTGGCAACATACAAGCCTTGTCATATCTGCCTATTCATTTAATAGCTATATTTCCCCCAAAACTTTCTCAAACACATAAAGAGAAGACCTCAGAATGTTTGAATCAATAATGAGAGCGAGAGTTGTTTCGAATTTGTTTGGAAGAATACTGCAGGAGTGAATGGGGAGTAAGCATTCCATTGTATTTGTTACATATGGCAAGAAAGAAATCTTGAATCTTGAATCTTGATAAATCTTCCACACACTAAATGTCCCTCCTCTCCCTCCATTGATAGGATGATGTCTTCCATGCGAGCCACGCCTCCCTATCCCCAGTCCACAGAGGACGAGCCAATGATAGGCCGGGACAACAGCAGTGCCTGGGCCAATGAGGACAGAGACATACAGCAAGGCACGCCCCCTTTGCACAACAGTGAAGTGCGTTCAGACGAGCTGCAGCCAATGAGAGAGAAGCCACGCAGCGATGTGGACTGGGAGAGCGCAGGGCCCGCACTGATGGTGAGGAGTTAATAAAACACTTCTGATCTTGAGATATGGTCCCATAATCTGACAAATGAAGCCAGTGTGGTGACACACTCTATGCAATGCAGCTCATAAAACACTGTTGCATGCTGGGATATGTGTATCATTTAAGACTGTAGACTGCAGCTGCTGCAGAGACACTGTAATACATGCATGTGAGGATGGGGATGAGTTACACACACACACACACACATGCACGAACACACGCAGGTACACACATGGACGTGCACACAAACACACAAACACATACACACGCACACACACGCACACACACTCACACACGCACACGCACACACACGCACACGCGCACACACAGACACATACAGACACACACACACACAGACACACACACAGTGCCTCTTCTTGTGCTGCAGGCAGTCCAAGGAGGGTTCTTCTCCAGAGAACAATACCCTAAGGCTCCTCTCATCTCCACATCTTGTGTTCTTTACCCTGGGTGTGTGTGTGTGTGTGTGTGTGTGTGTGTGTGTGTGTGTGTGTGTGTGTGTGTGTGTGTGTGTGTGTGTGTGTGTACGCGTGTGTGTGTGCGTGTGCGTGCACGTGTTAGCTTTGCCTTACTGTCTGTTTTTCCCTACTGGAAGAACCAAAGCTCACTTCTGTATCTGAGAGAAAGTTTTGGTGAAGTTTTTATTTCACTTGTCAATGCTGCCAAAAAAAACCCCCAGAACATTTCATAAGTCCTGAGTTCCTCTTATCAGATCAGGACGCCATCATCCTCTGCACCCATGTGCTACTCTGCACATATTCACTGTTCAACTTAAATAACATAATATTAACAGCAATAATACGATTGTTTAAAGTATATAGGCTGAAGACACTTTGACCTCATACATACACATGCACAAGCATACACACACACACACAGACACATGTACACACACATGTACACACACATGTACACACACACACACACACACACACACACACACACACACACTGAGCAACAGGCGGTGGAAACTCTCTATCCTAATCGTCATTACAGAGGCATCCTCCACTTAAAGACAAAGCACAAGACCCAGGACTCCCACAGTGGGGGCCACCTCAAGGGCATCTTGAGATCTTCATGTTCTCCAAAGCCCCTTGTCTTTGAAACCTAAGCCCTCTAAAGTTCTGGCGATCACCCCTCCCCTCCCCCCCAGTCTCTGTAAGGGGGCAGAGAAAGCCTCCAAAAATAGAAGCCCCCTTGGTTTTGAACAACACCTGTGTCCATGTGTCTGTTGTGTGGGACAATGTGTTGGCTTCTCCTCCCTTTAAATATAGAGTGTCACTGGAAAGCCCTTCCCCCATGGGAAGGAGACTTCCAGGGACAAGGACTGCTATCTGCAGTCCTATAAGAATTAGCCACGTTAGCTGTCTTTGTTTACAGACGATTCAGTTCCTCCCATGACTGTTGACATTACGATAAAATGTAAAGTATGTGGATTTGAATGACTAACTCTGAAATTCACTTTCATTGAATGTAATGTTGTTTTTGTATTATCGGTACCCCAGGAAGACTAGCTGGCTGTTTTTCAGCAACTGGGTATCTTTTTTTATAATGATGAACAATATCCTATGTGTAATTAAACGTTAAAATGTAAACAAGTGAAACAGCACCATCCATGCTGGTGAGTCAATGCAAATTATTTTTTGCAACTTCACCTTTCATGAACTGTTGAATGTGTTTCGTATTGTCGTTCATCATTCATTTTAGGATTTGATTGAACTTAAATGTAATTAGTTAGTTCAAAATATGTACGCAGATGCAGGATGCAGGATTTTCCAAGGTCAAATCGACAGCGATATCCAAAACACCATTCAATATTATTATTATTTTTTGGTAACTTTTTCGCCTGGTCTATTAATTAATCTAAACCAATATTACAACCTTTGTGAAAAAGCAGAAAGGGTAAATGAGCTGTGAGCCCTGGTTGGTTGGTGTAGCCTAGTTGGAAGGTTTCTTACTTTAGACACTAAATGATGACTTAATGGGGATGAAGGAATTAGGGAGTTAGGGAGTAGTAAACCCTGTCAGACACAAGGCATCTCTCCAGTGACGCCAGGCCAAGGGAGAAAGTCTTGATACCTTAGGATGAACACGTGCTCTGAACATGACCTTTTGTCCTCTGCTGTGCCAGCCTGCCCATACCATGACCTGCAGGGATAAAGTTAGTGCCGGCCAGTATAGAGTAGTGTAGTGTGTAGTCTGTAGTGTGTAGTCTGTAGTGTGTAGTGTGTAGTGTGTAGTGTGTAGTGTAGTGTATAGTGTATAGCGAATAGCGCATAGCATATAGCACATAGCATATAGTGTATAGTGTGTAGTGTGTAGTGTATAGCGTATAAGATATAACGTATAATGTATAGCGTATAGTGTATAGCGTATAGTGTGTAGTTTGTAGTATATAGATATATCTATCATGTAGCGTAGTGTAGTTTACAGATAGTCTGTATTGTAGTTTATAGATTTTAGTATCGTGTCGTGTATAGCAGCCGTGACCCGTTCATATGGGCAGGTTAGGCACTGCCTCACCTAAAGAAATCCACCCAAAAAATAGTTCCTCCTCATAAACTATTTTTCCACGTTAATACATCATTGCAATACATATTGCTAAAGTTAGTCAACAATTTATGATCTTTGAAAGTTAAATCGTCATTCATTTCAGTGAGTCGATCTCAATTTAGTGCTTTGGCCAGTTTTGGGGCAGGATCCTCACTGCCCTGCTTTTGCTAGCTGATTTATTATATCTCCTTGTGGTCAAAGATGCAAACTGCAAGAAGCGCCAATAGAGGCTCATTGGGGCAGGATTTAGTCTGCCCTACTGCCCTAGTCTGCAGCCCTTGAGTTAGTCCGCACGTTCAGACTACTAACTGGCAGTCTGTGGCTGCAAAAATGCGAACATTGTCGAATTGTCGAATCATGAAAAATTGGAGTAATCTATTTTTAGACTTTGCTTTTATCTTGGCTTCTTGCCACGCACACCTGTGATTTAATCTTTGAAACCACAGTGTTATGTTGGCTGCTGGCTGGTATATTTACAGGTATGTGCTGTTTATTCTTTAATATAGTAATTATTATACTAATTACTGTAATAATAATTTCATATAATTCATTATTAAAATTAACAATATCAAAGTGGGCATGGTCAGCGATTCAGGAGCTGAAGCTCATGTCCGCCCCACTGGTATTTATGTCCACGAGCCGCTACTGGTGTCTAGGGTAGTCGTCCTCTGGTCAACATGGACAACAATGGCAGCTGCCAACAAAACATGTGTTGAGCGATGCGTGTTCAGGCAGACAGACAGACAGGCAGGCAGGCCGACACATACATACATCCATCCATCCATCCATACATATGCATACATACATACCTATGCATTACATAC
>PIJE02000039.1:472558-495058 GCA_002895965.2 Coryphaenoides rupestris | reverse complement strand
AAAACAAAAAAACAACACGCACACACATGAGCCAACAGGGCGACTCAACGTTTTCCAAAACGCTTTTCTTTTCTATTTTTTGTATTCAAACTGAATTGTGCTCATATTGTGCGGTGGTTAGGAAATGGAGGCCACCGACAAAAGGCTTTCTCTGTCCTGTTTTAAAGCACTGAGCACTTATCCAACTGGTGGGCTGGTCGTTGGAAAGAGATGTCCAAGGCCAAACCTGGAGAACAGCAACAGATCCAAGCAAAGCACTAGATGTGTCCCTGTGCTGAATGCTGCCGTATTCCCTCTCATTGTGCCTTACAATGTAAGAAGAAGCGAATGAAAATGAGATGAACAATAAACGATGAATAAAAGAATCATTCTGAGACCACCAAAGACAAGTTGCTGACGGGCATCTCAAAGTTTGGCACACAACCCAAGTTTTTAGCACTTTTGTTGAATTCAGTCATAACACATTTGGTTGAAATCTAACTATCGCACATGTAACTATTATGCACGGCCGCTAACACAAAATGTGACTGTGATTGTTTTCTGATTCCTCTGTCCAGTTGTTGTTAAGAAATGCAGCAATCCCACTCTTCTATAGCTCCATTTTAGATCACATGATTTGATGATGAGCTGACTATGCTTTGGATTATAGCATCTGCTAAATGACTCAATATAATGATCAGAGGTCTGCAGAATATACTTGTTCAAGTTGGGGTTAGTGGACTACCAGTACAGTCCTAGCACCAAAACCTGTGTTTGAATGTGGATAATTTGGCATTCATTGCTGTGAAATATGCAATCCAAGTGGCCCATTTCTGCCCGTCATTATCATTAGTGATTGGACCCGGGTACTGGTGGTGGTGGGGGGGGTAAGAGGGGTGCTTGGCTAGTGCTATGGCTCTATCTCAGGCTAGGGCCAGCGTCGGCAGCAGTCTGGAGTTTAGCCAACACTCTACATAACGGCAAACACTTCATTAATTCCGGAGGTTTCTGACATTCCTTGTGTCAGAAGAACCCCCGGAATGGGCTACCATGTTGCTGTTTTACTATGTACTCATTGAGCTGACTTTTCACACGAAGCAACTTGCGTTGAATCCGGATAGCTATCATGAAAGAGCATCTGGCTGAGGGTGTGTGTGTGTGTGTGTATAAAGTATTAATATAATTATCAATTAGAAATCAAGTGTATGATTATGGACTTATGCCTGGTGACTCACTTTTATTTCCAGTCTTCACAAGCCCTATGAAAAATTCTGCTATGTCTGTGTGTGTATGTATACATGCCATGTATATGTGTGTGTGTGTGTGTGTGTGTGTGTGTGTGTGTGTGTGTGTGTGTGTGTGTGTGTGTGTGTGTGTGTGTGTGTGTGCGCTTCGTGCCCCTCACCCGTTCCACTCATTCATTCTCCTTTCCAGAGCTTTCTTCACCTCCACTGGTAGTAAACAATGCCTCGTGGTAAATGGCCGTGTGCGAGCCAAATACGTCAGACTGATTGGCTGTTGCTGTTGTTATTTCTGCTGCGTGAAAGGCTGTAAGATCTATCCATATCGAGTAAAAGTGGCAAGGCTTATCGATCGTAATCGACATACATTTTATCGCGATTTCGGTTCGAGATCGCTTTCTCGCCCAGTCGTAGCCTCAATTAAAAAGAAGATCATTTTGCAGTAGAACTTCAATGGATACTAGTTTTGAGGTAAGTCTTGTTCGCTGCCAACAACGTAATATGCTGTTTAACTAACTAAACTTTAGGTAACTAGTTGCTAAATTAACGTTAACTTGCCAAATTAAGTAGAAGTTTGTGGCAGTGCATTTTTCGTAACATTACCCCATCAAATCTTTCCCAACCTGTTAATAATGCCCAACCTGTTAAGCTTGCCAGCTTGTTAGTGTAACAGACACAATTATACAGCAGTAATATGAGTAACACACAAAATCTTTGTAAATAAATATTTTACCTGACATGTTAGGCTTCGATGTGGTCAATGTGGAACATATGTGGAACATCTGAGACTTTGAGTTTCTGTACCCCTGCAGTCACTTTTATGGGTCCCTCTCTATAAATGATATCCCCGCCTTCACCTCTCCCCTTCTGTACTCCATGGGAGAGGTAAGAATTATGGTGTGGTTTAGCCTATAAGTTCTTTCGTAAGCCTAAACATATTGTGTAGTATGCTAATACATTCCTGTGTTATTTAATTTGTTTAGGGGTTCAGCTTAAATGCTCATGATTGACCAGAGGATTGTTATTTATTCCTTTTTGTCAGGTATGTTTTCTGTGTTTTAGAATAGAATAGAATAGAATAGAATAGAATAGAACTTTATTAATCCCGAAGGAAATTCTTGTGCCAGGTTACATAGCAATACAGTACAATAAAACAATATGGAAAAGAACACAATAATAAAAATAAAAATAAACGAACGGATTTACAAATTTACAGTTAACATATACAAATGTGAAGGCAAGATAAGATATTCCGACGGCGAAAACATGGGAAAGGGAACATACAACCGAGAGTGACTAAAGCAGTTGAAGGAGGGCAGTGATCTGGTGATCTTCACAGACACTGCTAAATGTGTTTAGCAGTGTCTGATTCGACAATCTCATGCTTTCAGTGTGCTTGATCAATGTCTCATGCCTCCTAGATCCAATCAGTTTTGTTGAGCTTTGTAAACCCCCCCGGACCCCCCCCAACCCGTTCTTTCTTGCATGAATATGCAAGTGAATATAGGCTCAAAATCAGCCTATACTCACTAAAATCAGAGGACGAGATGTCAGCTGACCAAGTACAAAGTTATCCACAACACACAACTCTTACTGATGAGATTGAAAAGTAAATAAAATTCTCTCTCTAACGGCTGGAATGAGGGGTGGATTCAAAGGGACCCGGTTCAATCCTCGTGAAACACGCACGTCCAAATAGCCCGGCTTTGAACCCTCGGGCGCTTTGTACCTAGTTTAGATTTACTTACACACAAATTCCCGCCTTTTAACCCCATCCAAGGAAATTAGGGATGTTTATTAGAGAAAGGATAATTTAAGCGATGTACTGTATTTCTGTGTGTATTGGGTGTGTGTGTGTTTGTGTGATCAACCAGCCTGTTGTTTTGGGATCAGGCTGGGAGGACAGTGTGGGGTGAAGGGGGGCGGGGATCACTTGGACTCAGCGACAAGTTTAACAACCTGGTGTGTTTAGTGTCGCATCCACACCTTGGTGAGGAACCCTATCATCTGCTTCATTCAGGGGGAGAGCCGTGGATGGGTATATGGAGCTGGGCTCAACGAGCACGGCCATATTGGATGGGCCTCTTGATGGATGCTTTTATTAGCTCACTGATTGTCAAATCCCTGTGTTTTGTTGGGACTTTTATTTTTATCTGCCTGGCCTGGGAAATGTAACTACGTATGTGAGTCACTGCTTGAATTAATGAAACTTGATTTAATTGGATGATTTTAATCCATACAAACTGTCCATGCTGGCCATTCTAGCATATAACGTATTGACGGTTGTATTCTTTGAGAGGACAGGGTTGGTGTCGTTTGACAGATGAAAATAGTGTGTCGGTAACAGACACCGTGCTAACACACAACCAAGCTAACCATGCTAACCCCGGTATTCTCTAATGGCTTCTCAACACGTAGGACGCTAGGACCGTGCACGTCCCTGTGTTTGTGTTCATGTGCCTATTTTGTTGTGCATGTGTGTGTGTGTGTGTGTGTATGTGTATGTGTGTGTATGCGTGTGTATGTGTCTCCTGGCTGGCTCGTATCCTCATGTTTAGACATATGTTGAGTTTTATTTCACTGAGACATCAATCCTTCCAGCCAGCTGTTAGGACAGCTGCTAACCTTCTGGCCTCCCGGTACCCGTCTGCTGTTTCAGGAGACCCCTGGGCCAACCAAGCACGAAAGGCCACAATAGAATAAAAAAGATAAATATGAATAAGTTATTAATAGCATTAACACTTAAGTAAATCACTGTCCATCGCCATTATACATGTTTCACAACTAAATAGAACAGTAGTAACAAAGAAAATGTGCATCAATACACAGAGTGCCTCCTCCCAGCTGGTCCTGGTACCACATGCAGGGATCTTCTCATGCAATAGAGGACTACGAGACATATCCCATAATTCACTCTGAATGAGTTCCTCTTCAGGGCCTATTGACGTCTGGTGCTGGACTTCAAATCCTTCTAATTTACAACGACATGACAGAAAAATACACACAAATGCACACACACACACACACACACGCACACAGGCACACGAAGCGACGGTGAAAGAAACAGTGACAGCCTCCAAAGTTGACGAAATTGTGAAAAAAGGGCACACAAAAAGCACATATTTTTATCTTCTTACTCTGTTTATAATTCACTGTTACGCACCAATTTGCACCAACAGAAGCACATTCTTTGTCTGTAAAAAGTAAGGCAATAAATCTCATTCTGATATGAAAGGCGATCGAAAAGAAGCACGGATATCACTAGTGCAGTACTTCATTGTTTCTTAATTGTTTTGTAAAAGCGCGTTTGCACTTGCAGTTAAATGTTTACATTACGAGACATGTCATTGATTAAGTAAGACAACTCTGAGAAACCACAACAACATGCACACAAGATGATGCCGCAGCCGATCACAACAAACAACAAACCGATCGGTGTTGTCACTCCTCGCATGGTGTCGCTCAACACCGACAGGCAAACCATAACACTGTGTGTAGAACACACACACACACACACACACACACACACACACACAATCAAATGGTGAATTATGTTATGAGTCCTCTACATTACTTTATCTTACAGTTGTACTTAAATGTACACTTTGTGATTCACTTGTTTACTCTTTTTGTCTTGTTTGTACCTCAACAAACATTTGAGATGTTTGCTGCCCTGCCAAAGGAATTTGTGATAGGTAGTCACAGCTTTTAGTTTTATTTGCATTATTTTAATAATTGACAAGGCAAGTGAACTATTGTTTTGTTAAGGAAGATACAGCATGTATTGCACAGTTAAATGTTTCCATTTACTACATTGACATTACATTTTTTTATTAATAAACTACTAAAGTTTAACTAATGAACCCTCTGCTTTCTTAAGGCTTCAGTCATCAGGATATTTTTCAAACTGGCAGCATTATCGAGATCGAGATCGAGAATCGATCAATATGAGAAAAAAAATCGTGATCATATTTTTTGCCATGTCGCCCAGCAGTCTTGAGGCAGTTTGACCTGCAAAATGTTGCCAGTCCATGGAAAAGGACATGATGCAGTTATCTTGAATCTGATTGGCCGAAAATACTAGAGACGTCCATCATAGATGTTTTATTCTTCTTTATTGTGAATATCGGATCACGACATGACAACAATCTGATCTCCAGTCTATGCTGGTGACTTGACCGACCCCCACCCCTCCTCCCCAAAAAAACCTCTTTGGATCTACATGATTCATGTGAATAACATATTTTCATTCGAAATGGCAATTTCACCGAAAAGCAACTAGTTTGCAGGTATGCTCAATTGCTCCTGTTGTCTTGTTTTTTTCTCCACTTTCTAGTTCCTCCTGGGAGATCCCGGGGCGTTCCCAGGCCAGATGAGATATATAATCCCTCCAGCGGGTTCTGGGTCTGCCCCGGGGTCTCCTCCCAGTTGGACGTGCCTGGAAAACCTCTAAGGGGAGGCGCCCAGCGGGCATCCTAATCAGATGCCCGAACCACCTCAGCTGACTCCTTTCAACACGGAGGAGCAGCGGCTCTACTCCGAGCTCCCTCCGGATGTCTGAGCTCCTCACCCTATCTCTAAGGCTGAGCCCAGCCACCCTGCAGAGCAAACTCATTTCATCCGCTCGTATGCGCGATCTCATTCTTTCGGTCACAACCGAAAGATTGTGACCATAGGTGAGGGTTGGAACGTAGATGGACCAGTAAATCGAGAGCGGTACAGCGCCCACATTACTGCAGACATCGCACCAATCCGTCTGTCCATCTCCCGCTCCATTTTGCCCTCACTTGTGAACAAGACCCCGAGATACTTGAACTCCTTTGCTTGAGGCAGCAACTCACTCCCAACCCGGAGGGAGCACTCCACCGTTTTCCGGCAGAGAACCATGGCCTCAGACTTGGAGGTGCTGACTCTCATCCCGACTCGGCTGCAAACAGCAGGGATGCAATACTGAGGTCCGCAAACCGGACACCCTCACCTGAGATTCTGTCCAAGTGCTTGACTTTGCCGAGAATACGGACACAGCTCTCATTTTGTTTGTACAAGGACTGGATGGCACGTACCAACAGCCCCAGTACCCCATACTCCCACAGGATTCCCTGGGGAACACGGTCATAAGCGTTCTCTAAGTCCACAAAGCACATGTAGACTGGATGGGCAAACTCCCATGCCCCCACCCCCACCCCCAACAGCCAGGATGGAATCCACATTGTTCCTCCTGAAGCTGAGGTTCTACAATCGGCCGGAGCCTCCTTTCCAGCACCCTGGAATAAACTTTCCCGGGGAGGCTGAGCAGTGTGATACCCCGATAATTGGAGCACACCCTCCGGTCCCCTTTTTTGAAAATGGGGACCACCACCCCGGTCTGCCATTCCACAGGTACTGTCCCCGACCTCCACGCGACATTGACTAGGCGTGTCAGCCACGACAGCCCGACAATGTCCAGAGCCTTCAGCATCTCAGGACGAATCTCATCCACACCTGGTGCCTTGCGACTGAAAAGCTTTATGACTACTTCAGCAAGTTCTGCCAAGGATATGGGTGGGGCTTCCCTCGAGTCTTCAGACTCTGCCTCTTCCACAGAGGACATGCTGGTCGGGTTCAGGAGTTCCTCAAAGTGTTCTTTCCACCGCCCGACAATATCCTCAGTCCGGGTCAGCAGTTCTCCTCCCCGACTGAGCACAGCCTGAGCCAAGCCCTGTTTTCCCTTCCTGAGTCGCCGGACGATTTGCCAGAACTTCCTTGAGGCCAACCTAAAGTCCTTCTCCATGGCCTCCCCGAACTCCTCCCACACCCGGGTTTTTGCTTCAGCGACCGCTGAAGCTGCGGCCCTTCTGGCCTCCCGGTACCCGTCTGCTGTTTCAGGAGACCCCTGGGCCAACCAAGCACGAAAGGCCACAATAGAATAAAAAAGATAAATATGAATAAGTTATTAATAGCATTAACACTTAAGTAAATCACTGTCCATCGCCATTATACATGTTTCACAACTAAATAGAACAGTAGTAACAAAGAAAATGTGCATCAATACACAGAGTGCCTCCTCCCAGCTGGTCCTGGTACCACATGCAGGGATCTTCTCATGCAATAGAGGACTACGAGACATATCCCATAATTCACTCTGAATGAGTTCCTCTTCAGGGCCTATTGACGTCTGGTGCTGGACTTCAAATCCTTCTAATTTACAACGACATGACAGAAAAATACACACAAATGCACACACACACACACACACACACACACACACACACACACACACACACACACACACACACACACACACACACACACAGGACGTCCAACTGGGAGGAGACCCCGGGGCAGACCCAGAACCCGCTGGAGGGATTATATATCTCATCTGGCCTGGGAACGCCCGGGAATCTCCCAGGAGGAACTAGAAAAGTGGAGAAAAAAAACAAGACAAACAGGAGCAATTGAGCTACCTGCAAACTAGTTGCTTTTCGGTGAAATTGCCATTTCGAATGAAAATATGTTATTTCACATGAATCATGTAGATCCAAAGAGGTTTTTTTGGGGAGGAGGGTGGGGGTCGGTCAAGTCACCAGCATAGACTGGAGAATCAGATTGTTGTCATGTCGTGATCCGATATTCACAATAAAGAAGAATAAAACATCTATGATGGACGTCTCTAGTATTTTCGGCCAATCAGAATTCAAGATAACTGCATCATGTCCTTTTCCATGGACTGGCAAACATTTTGCAGGTCAAACTGCCTCAAGACTGCTGGGCGACATGGCAAAAAAATATGATCACGATTTTTTTTCTCATATTGATCGATTCTCGATCTCGATCTCGATAATGCTGCCAGTTTTGAAAAATATCCTGATGACTGAAGCCTTAAGAAAGCAGAGGGTTCATTAGTTAAACTTTAGTAGTTTATTAATAAAAAAATGTAATGTCAATGTAGTAAATGGAAACATTAAACTGTGGCAATACATGCTGTATCTTCCTTAACAAAACAATTAGTTCACTTGCCTTGTCAATTATTTAAAATAATGCAAATAAAACTAAAAGCTGTGGACTACCTATCACAAATTCCTTTGGCAGGGCAGCAAACATCTCAAATGTTTGTTGAGGTACAAACAAGACAAAAAGAGTAAACAAGTGAATCACAAAGTGTACATTTTAAGTACAACTGTAAGATAAAGTAATGTAGAGGACTCATAACATTAATTCACCATTTGATTGTGTGTGTGTGTGTGTGTGTGTGTGTCGTGTGTGTGTGTTCTACACACAGTGTTATGGTTTGCCTGTCGGTGTTGAGCGACACCATGCGAGGAGTGACAACACCGATCGGTTTGTTGTTTGTTGTGATCGGCTGCGGCATATCTTGTGTGCATGTTGTTGTGGTTTCTCAGAGTTGTCTTACTTAATCAATGACATGTCTCGTAATGTAAACATTTAACTGCAAGTGCAAACGCGCTTTTACAAAACAATTAAGAAACAATGAAGTACTGCACTAGTGATATCCGTGCTTCTTTTCGATCGCCTTTCATATCAGAATGAGATTTATTGCCTTACTTTTTACAGACAAAGAATGTGCTTCTGTTGGTGCAAATTGGTGCGTAACAGTGAATTATAAACAGAGTAAGAAGATAAAAATATGTGCTTTTTGTGTGCCCTTTTTTCACAATTTCGTCAACTTTGGAGGCTGTCACTGTTTCTTTCACCGTCGCTTCGTGCCCCTCACCCGTTCCACTCATTCATTCTCCTTTCCAGAGCTTTCTTCACCTCCACTGGTAGTAAACAATGCCTCGTGGTAAATGGCCGTGTGCGAGCCAAATACGTCAGACTGATTGGCTGTTGCTGTTGTTATTTCTGCTGCGTGAAAGGCTGTAAGATCTATCCATATCGAGTAAAAGTGGCAAGGCTTATCGATCGTAATCGACATACATTTTATCGCGATTTCGGTTCGAGATCGCTTTCTCGCCCAGTCGTAGCCTCAATTAAAAAGAAGATCATTTTGCAGTAGAACTTCAATGGATACTAGTTTTGAGGTAAGTCTTGTTCGCTGCCAAACAACGTAATATGCTGTTTAACTAAACTAAACTTTAGGTAAACTAGTTGCTTAAATTAACGTTAACTTGCCAAATTAAGTAGAAGTTATGTGGCAGTGCATTTTCGTAACATTACCCCCATCAAATCTTTCCCAACCTGTTAATAATGCCCAACCTGTTAAGCTTGCCAGCTTGTTAGTGTAACAGACACAATTATACAGCAGTAATATGAGTAACACACAAAATCTTTGTAAATAAATATTTTACCTGACATGTTAGGCTTCGATGTGGTCAATGTGGAAACATATGTGGAAACATCTGAGACTTTGAGTTTCTGTACCCCTGCAGTCACTTTTATGGGTCCCTCTTCTATAAATGATATCCCCGCCTTCAACCTCTCCCCTTCTGTACTCCATGGGAGAGGTAAGAATTATGGTGTGGTTTAGCCTAATAAGTTCTTTCGTAAGCCTAAACACTATTGTGTAGTATGCTAATACATTCCTGTGTTATTTAATTTGTTTAGGGGGTTCAGCTTAAATGCTCATGATTGACCAGAGGATTGTTATTTATTCCTTTTTGTCAGGTATGTTTTCTGTGTTTTAGAATAGAATAGAATAGAATAGAATAGAATAGAACTTTATTAATCCCGAAGGAATTCTTGTGCCAGGTTACATAGCAATACAGTACAATAAAAACAATATGGAAAAGAAACACAATAATAAAAATAAAATAAACGAACGGATTTACAAAATTTACAGTTAACATATACAAATGTGAAGGCAAGATAAGATATTCCGACGGGCGATAACATGGAAAGGGAACATACAACCGAGAGTGACTAAAGCAGTTGAAGGAGGGCAGTGATCTTGTGATCTCACAGACACTGCTAATGTGTTTAAGCAGTGTCTGATTCGACAATCTCATGCTTTCAGTGTGCTTGATCATGTCTCATGCCTCCTAGATCCAATCAGTTTTGTTGAGCTTTGTAAACCCCCCGGACCCCCCCCAACCCGTTCTTCTTGCATGAATATGCAAGTGAATTAGGCCTCAAAGATCATGCCTATATACTCACTAAAATCAGAGGACGAGATGTCAGCTGACCCAAGTACAAAAGTTATCCACAACACACAATCTTACTTGATGAGATTGAAAGTAAATAAAATTCTCTCTCTAACGGCTGGAATGAGGGGTGGATTCAAAGGGACCCGGTTTCAATCCTCGTGAAACACGCACGTCCAAATAGCCCGGCTTGAACCCTCGGGCGCTTTGTACCTAGTTTTAGATTTACTTAACACACAAATTCCCGCCTTTTAAACCCCATCCAAGGAAATTAGGGATGTTTATTAGAGAAAGGATAATTTAAGCGATGTACTGTAATTTCTGTGTGTATTGGGTGTGTGTGTTTTGTGTGATCAACCACCTGTTGTTTTGGGATCAGGCTGGGAGGACAGTGTGGGTGGAAGGGGGCGGGGATCACTTGGGGACTCAGCGACAAGTTTAACAACCTGGTGTGTTTAGTGTCGCATCCACACCTTGGTGAGGAACCCTATCATGCGTGTCTTCATCAGGGGGAGAGCCGTGGATGGGTATATGGAGCTGGGCTCAACGAGCACGGCCATATTGGATGGGCCTCTTGATGGATGCTTTTATTAGCTCACTGATTGTCAAATCCCTGTGTTTTGTTGGGACTTTTATTTTTATCTGCCTGGCCTGGGAAATGTAACTACGTATGTGAGTCACTGCTTGAATTAATGAAACTTGATTTAATTGGATGATTTTAATCCATACAAACTGTCCATGCTGGCCATTCTAGCATATAACGTATTGACGGTTGTATTCTTTGAGAGGACAGGGTTGGTGTCGTTTGACAGATGAAAATAGTGTGTCGGTAACAGACACCGTGCTAACACACAACCAAGCTAACCATGCTAACCCCGGTATTCTCTAATGGCTTCTCAACACGTAGGACGCTAGGACCGTGCACGTCCCTGTGTTTGTGTTCATGTGCCTATTTTGTTGTGCATGTGTGTGTGTGTGTGTGTGTATGTGTATGTGTGTGTATGCGTGTGTATGTGTCTCCTGGCTGGCTCGTATCCTCATGTTTAGACATATGTTGAGTTTTATTTCACTGAGACATCAATCCTTCCAGCCAGCTGTTAGGACAGCTGCTAACCTCCCACCCCCTCTCTCTCTCTCCCTCTCTCCCCTCATCTATCTCCCTCGCTCTACATCTTTATTTATCTCTCTCCGTCCCCTTCTCTCTCTCTGTCTCTCACCACACCACGCAATACCCTTATCGCATTCTATATTTCTCCCAGTGTCAATTATTAGTTGATTTATTCACTCATTCATTGTTTTATTCATTACTTCTTTCCTTCTACATTTGTTTGCTTTTGTTTGTTCTTTCTTTCTGTCATACTGTGTGCCCGTTAAAACATTAGTCTAAACATTAGTGTGTGTGTGTGTGTGTGTGTGTGTGTGTGTGTTTAAGGGTGTATGCACAAACACGTGTGTGTGCATGCGCATGTGGGTTTATACTAAGCCTTTAGTGTGTGTATTACATAGATAATAGTGTGTACTTTAAAGAGCAATAAAAAGTGTGTGTGTGAGAGAGAGAGAGAGAGAGAGAGAGAGACCTGGGATCACCATTGTTCTTGGCAGTGTCTTCGCTTCGTTTTGATTCTTGCTTGCCTCAGATAGACACACACAACACACACACACACACACACACACACACACACAGAATGTTGCCTGTGGCTTATGTAAAACATCCCAAACAGTGTGTCTTGGCAGCATGATTCAGCGACAGGTGATTCACTTGTTTACCCTAAAACATGAACTAGTTGGCTGTGTTAGTCGTGATTTACCACACACAGACACACACACACACACACACACACACACACACACACCACACACACAGACACACACACAGCACACACACACACACACACACACACACACACACACACACACACACACACACACACACACACACACACACACACACACACACACACAGTACCTTCTCCTCTGTCTTTCCTTACCATTTTTCTTTCTTTCAACGCATTGCTAAGTTTCTCCCCATCACTCTGTCACTCTTTCCGTCTTTCTCTTTCCATTCTATTTTCTGTTTCTTCAAGACTCTTGAAAATTGTATTTCACCGCTTAGTAAGCCAGTCGAATTGCTTATGGACGTTAATTGATGAGCGTAAAGATGGTTGACTATCTGGAGCTCTCGTGATAAATATTAAGATAATATATAAGACGATAAATGGCAATTGAAAACTTGATTAATAATGACTTCCATGCCTAGTGTGAGGAAGAGGGATACACCCTCCCCTTCCTCTTTCTTTACAGTATCTCTTGGGCCTTTACCCACCGCACCCCCACGTCTCCATTCCTCTGCGTTACCCATCCATCCCCTCCATCAGTCTTGTTCGGACTGAGGAGAAGTGTGTGTGGGGGAGGGGGGGGGGGGGGGGGGGGGGGGGGTGCTTGTGGACAGAGAGGAATTTTTATCCACGCTCCAATCTAAACAGCACTTGATCCTCGACACGCGGACACACACATGGTCACAGGGACAGAGAGCCATCTAGGGTATAAAACATCTCCCTCCTTCTCCTCCTCATCTTCACTCCTCAACTCGCGTCCCCACCTCCTCTCCTCTTCTCACAACTCTCCTCTTGTCATCACCTCTCCCCTTCTCCTTATAACTCCTCTCCTCTCCTCCTCTTCCGTCCTATCCTCAATGCTCTTCCTCCTCTCTTCTCTCTGTTCCTCTTTTTCTACTCTATTCTACTTTTTTTTAATCTCCTTCTCTACTCTCCTAACCTCCTCATCTTCTCCTTATTACTTACTCTCCTAACCTCCTCCTCCTCTCCTTCTCTCCTCTCCTAACCTCCTCCACTCCACTCCTAACCTTCTCCCCTCTCATTCTCTCCTCTTCTAACCTCCTCCTCCTTTTTTACTCTCCTTCTCTCCTCTCCTAACCTCCTCATCTTCTCCTTCTCTCCTCTCCTAACCACCTCCTCCTCTCCTTCTCTCCTCTCCTAACCTCCTCTCCCTCTCCTTCTCTCCTCTCCAATCCTCTCTTGTTCTGTTTATTGGTACAGGGATATAAATCGTACATTCAAGTATCCACACATGCACACACACACACACACACACACACACACACACACACACACACACACACACACACACACACACACACACACACACACACACACACACACACACACACACACACACACACACACACAGCATAACAAAGCACACAAGCATACAGAGACAGGCTCCCATTTGACTTATGCGTCTGAGTCACAGGGTTACAGGTTGTATTTCCTCTCCTAAGTGCTGCTATAAATTCTGCTGCTTGATTCTGTTTTACACACAAATGCATATCATACATCCGCCATGGCCGGCTACACAGAGCGCGCCTCCCTCATCTCTCATGTTGTAAATATCAGAAAACAAAAAACCCTGGGTCCCCAGCTGTCCACCCCGGCAGCGTCAGGTAAGTCTGAAGCCCGGAGGCGGTGCGGGGAAATGATATTAATGATATAATATACTATCAGCTATGGTATTGGCTGCTGCTGGGTGAAGACACTTCCATTATCTGTGTGTGTGTGTGTGTGTGTGTGGTGAGGGGAGGTGGGACGGAGGTGCTGAAGTTGGAAAAGACGCGGTTCCTTGCCCCCCCCCACCCTTTGTTTACACTGCATACCATGTGACCTGGCCCCGGCTGCATTAACTTATTTACAATAATCATAATCCGACTGTAAACACAGGGCTTTAATGGACCCCATGAGGAAGTGGTGCAGGCTCGGGGCGGGGGGGGGGGGGGGGGGGGGGAATTGAGATCCACGTCCCATGACCACACAATGGGCTCACATACGCCACACAGCCACTTAAGATTAAGCCCCTCATAATGCTGGATGTGGATGCCTATAGCTGCTTTTGTCAGGACATGGATGCCACAAGTGGGCCATTGTCTGACCGGGTGAAGTCAGGCGGACCCTTGGGGGCCCTGTTCTCCAGCGGTAGTGGAAGACCTAAAAATGTCTTCCTTTAATTTTTTCCGATTGCTTTATGATTTTTTTTTGTTGATAACCATGGCGACTCCAGCCTCAGCCCGGCTGGGGGTGTAACCCTGACACTATTCACAATTTCACAATCAAGTTCACAATCACGCATGCACGCACACACACGCACACACACACACACATACATGCAGAGGAATGCCTGGATTATATGTAAGTGATATTAGCTAGTTAGCCCATTCTGATGTGTGTTGATTCATAGCACTGTATTTGTGTACATACATGAGCAAGTCTGCAAATTCAACATAAAAAAATTCAACACTACATCTCTCCCAGACACATCATCACACTTGCACTTGGATCAACTGTTACAGCGGTTACGCTGTAAAAAAAGAAATAAACAAGGGCAAGAATACTTTCACAGAAGTTTCCAACAGGCCTCTGAACAAACGGCAGCTCATTAATGTTGTGAAACCACGGGTCTGTCCTGGCCCTTAACCCCGGGCTATGAGACACATTGTAAAGGGATGTTGGAGCGAAGAGAAGGCGAAAGAGACACTGGCAGAACAAAGGAGACATTCTGCTGCTGTCAGCTGACTGACTCGCTTTTATTTTTGTCAGATATAGTCGGAGAGAGGAATCTATTCTGTGATTGAACAACCTTTTAACAACCTTTGAACAATGAAACACCCTGGACACTAGAGATGGATTGATGTCAACTAACACATCTCTCTTTGTCTCTTTGCCGCCCACTTTCTCTCTTCATCTTTGTCTTCTGTGTCTCTCTATCTATCTCTGCAGAGTCCATGTGCATGGAGAGGCTCCTCTCCAAGGACTGGAAGGAGCATGTTGATCAGCTCAATGCCAACAGGCTCCTGGGAGAGGTCAAAGGTACCACTTTCACTTTCATTTTCTCCTCACACCACCGGGATGTAACATTTTTTTTATCTCACGCACACACACTCTATTGCACGCTTTCGTCCAGACAGCGGTCTGGACGAAAGCGTGCAATAGAGTGTGTGTGTGAGATAAAAAAAAATGTAGAATGAAGACCATAGCAAAGGAAGTAATACAATTATGAAAGAAGCAAGAAAATGCAGCAACAGAAATTCAAACGTACCATAGAAGGATGTTGAGATAAAACAGATAAAACATAGCGGTGGACAGCAGGAGAGACTGACCTGTATCGATGTGTGTTTATGTATGCGCGTCCGCCACCATTCCAGTAACACGTTCATTTGTACATAGTCTTACTTCCACACAAAATGATCTCACTTTTTTTGTACGCCATTCCCCCCGGACAACTGCTGGGTTTATTTTTGCTTTGATTTGCTACTCCCCTAAGAGTAAAATGGTCATCGTCATCTCTCTCTCTCTCTCTCTCTCTCAGTTTTTTACATTTGGAGGGCAGGGTGTGTGTGACCATTATAGCCACACACACAAAGAGATATACATTTTTTTTCCCTTGATTTGATGAGAAAAGATGGAGATGTTTGCCTTGGTGGAGCGAGTGAGAGGAGCGGGGAGGAGAATACTTGAAGAGTGGAGAGGGACGAGGGTGGTCAGGAGGTAGGGTTGTAGGGAGAGGAGAGGGGCAGAGGAGGAGCAGGGTAGGGTGGAATACACTCGTTGATCGGGAGGTCATTCTGGGAACAGCCAAAAAGATTGCAGGAATGACAGAAGAGAAGAGGAGAATGTTGCCTTTGATACAGGGGTGCTGAGGGGTAATTGTGTGTGCTTGTGTGTGTGTGTGCGTGTGTGTGCGTGTGTGCGTGTGTGCGTGTGTGTGTGTGTGTGTGTGTGTGTGTGTGTGTGTGTGTGTGTGGCAGTGAGAGGCCGGTATTGGGGCTCTTGTACAATAGGGACACTGCACAGGGACTACAATGGAGACTCTGTTAGTATGCAGGTAGTGTTGGGCCACCCAGCAATCTCCATATATGGCCCCAGGGCAAGACCTAACACACACACACATACACACACACACACATACACACACACACACACACACACACACACACACATACACCACACACACACACACACACACACACACACACAGACACACACACACACACACACACACACAAACATGCACACAATCACATTGGCAAAACAAGAGGAACTTACTCGCATGCTCTATGGAGTGTAACTTTGCACAAATAAAAGAGACTCTCTCACACACACCAGGGCAAGACCACACATACACACACACACACACACACACACACACACACACACACACACACACACACACACACACACACACACAACACACACACACACACACACACACACACACACACACAACACACACACACACACACACACACACATGCACACACACACACACACACATGCACACACACACAAAATAGCTCACCCAGGTCCACTTTGTGTAACAGAACTCTATTTGAACATTCAAACTACAAATTCAAATCTAAATCTAATCACACTATAGCTCACCCAGATCCCGGCCAGTTATGCTGCTAGCTCACGTGAAGGCCCCAGTTTATACCATCTGAAAACCCCATACAATAACAAATAACTAAATGTTGTACAATTAAAATGACACTGACATCCAAAGAGATAATATTTACCTATTTCTTCTAGCGACCTAGCCAATGCACTGAAAACCACTGATCGCAGGAAATCAATAGGAGCAGATAAACTTGATCCGTTCTTTTTAAAGCTTTCCACTCCATTTATCACTGAGCAAATAACACATATTTAATCTTTCCATTTCAACTGGTATAATTCCCAGTATCTGGAAGTTCGCTCATACAAGGGAGCAGACAACAACGAAAATCCTGGAATCACGAGTGAATAACCAATTGAAAGTATTTCTCTCCACATATTTTAAGCCCTTACCAGTCAGTTAGACCTATGCATAGCAACATTTCTGCTGTTACATTATCATAAACCATATTGTCTCTTGTTTGAACAAAAGAAATCAGAGCGCTGCTGATCTCAAAGCATTTGATACAGTGGACAATTCTCTGTTTATTCAGGCACTATGTAATATTGGGTTTAATTCAATTGCTTGTAGATGGTTTCTACAAATCAAAAACTGTGAATTTATTTTACCAGTGAGTATTTACCAGGGACAAAACGCATTCCACAAGGATCAGGACCATATTGTCTCTCTTGTAATGTCCATCTTCACATGGATGACACTATTCTCTATTGTTTTGTTGACTTCTGAAACCTTAAGTTAGTACTCAATGCAAGGAAGTTCAAGAGAACAACATGGTGTGGTGTAGGTGTTGAAGAGGGCAGAGGTGGAAATAGTACTAAAATATTCTACTCAAGTCAAAGTCCTATTACTTTGATGAAATTTTACTTAAGTACAAGTACAATTACCAGTCTACAAGTGTACTCAAGTAAATGTAAAAAGTAGCTTGTTTAATTTGCACTTACATTTACTTTTTTAACAACGGGAGGGGGGGGGTCTCTCCTATGTAGTCCAAAAGGACAAGGGGATATAAATCTCAAACTAGTTGTTTTTAATTAAAGGAAAATCTTGACAAATTCAAGTGCAATACAACATGTCGACACACAATATTTCAAACCATTTGGGAGGTATAATGTGTCATTTTAGTTCAGACTATCCCATAAAACATTTTCAAACAATACAACCATTGAAGGTGCCATAAGTTGTGGATTCTGTAGACCGTCCTTTTTTTCTTCACCAACAAACACCAACAACAGTCATACTGCAAATCTATAAATCAAAACGGGTCAAGGTCACAAGTGTTGTGACTTTTCCTAAATGACCCAAAGAAGACCAAAATCTAAATATCAGGAACATTCAAGATGTAAGACATCTTGTGCCATTCTTTGATATCAGACTGTGCTCTTCCTGTCGAATCACAAAACATGTAAAATAAACTCCAAACATGTCAAATGAACCACATGGCAGCTGATCTAAAAAAAATTCCTGCTCCTTTTCCACTTTTCCCGACAGTACCCCCTCCGTGTAGCAGGATGTCACAGCGACGCCACTATTTAGCTGGCTGTTCTCAGAGTAAGGAGACAAAAAGCGACATAAAATCACCTCAACTATTTACAAAGCTAATACAGTTAGGAGGTGAATATGCAGCATTTTCGATAAGATTGTAAAAAAATGTTATGTTATCAAAACCTCAGCAACCTACTGCACTGCAAATAAACGTTGGCTTGTAGCGGCGACTATTACGATTAATTCATGTAACAGATGTAGTAATAGCTATTGTACGTTACCAATAAGAGGACTGTTGAAAAACGTAAATAGGCAATTTATATTGGCTATGTACCTCCGCTGTTATTTATTTTACAATTGTTTTAATCAACATTTACGCATTATTTAGAGAACCTCAGTTTGCATATGGCCTCAGCTCGCTTGGAACCTCGACAGAGCGTGTACTAAAAAAGTAGTTTCCACGCTCTAAAGCATGTCGAGCTGGTACTATGCAGTGGAAAAGTGACTGTATGCTGCCTGAAGTTGCCTCAGTACTAGTCTAGCATTATGTAAACCAGAGACTCACGACTTGTCTAGCATTATGTAGACCAGAGAGTCAGTACTAGTCTAGCATTATGTAGACCAGAGACTCAGTACTAGTCTAGCATTATGTAAACCAGAGACTCACGACTTGTCTAGCATTATGTAGACCAGAGAGTCAGTACTAGTCTAGCATTATGTAGACCAGAGACTCACTACTAGTCTGGCATTATGTAGACCAGAGACTCACTACTAGTCTGGCATTATGTAGACCAGAGACTCAGTACTAGTCTAGCATTATGTAGACCAGAGACGTCATGGCTTGTTGAGAACGGGCACAAGTGAGCGCCACGTAGTGCCCCCTGGATAATGTACTATATGTAGGAAGGGCGATTTTTTTACTCAGTAACAGGTGGGATTTAAAATGTAGCAAATTACAATACTTCAAACAAAACATACTTAAGTAAAAGTTAAATTACAGATTTTAAAAACTATTTACAAAGTACAAGTACTAGGGCCTGCATAGATTAGTCGACTAATTGACTAGTCATCGTAATGACCACAAGTCGACTCCTGCCAAGAGAAGTCGACTAGTCGTTGGCCACGTGATTTCACATGCTGCAGAACAGACAGCAGGTTGTGCAGCAAATATGGTCTGAAGCATCAAGTGTGTGGAGGTACTTCACAAAAGATGAAACCCGCGGGTGACCCAAAAAAAAAGATTGCGGGTGGTATTTTGCGGGTGGTATTTTGTTGTAATTTTTTCCCAGTTCGGTTCTGGGTGAAACAAAGAAGATGCGGGTCAGATCGATGCTCTCTTATAATGTTGTTGTGCTGGTGTGAATTGCACATGCTTTGAGTTGTAAGCCTATGCCAAACCAATTTATTCGTTTACATTTTCTTCCCCATATAATTGCTGACACCGAATGAGACATGAATGTTGGAATATATATTTTCGTTACATAATATAATAAGCCGTTACTTTATTTTTGTCTGTCTCTGCGTGTGTGTGATGATGTCATCGATGACTAGTCAACTTTTTTTTAAACTTCATTGATAGCAAGGTCGACTTGAAAAAATCAGTAGTCGTGCAAGCCCTAACAAGTACACAAAAAAAAACTACTCAGTTACAGTAATGCGAGTAAATGTAATTTGTTACTTTCCACCTCTGGAAGAGGGGCAACAACGTGGGGCATGGTGGCTCAACCTGCTAGTGCACTATGGATGTAGCGACCTGTGTTCGGTTCTTGCCTGTGGTCCTATGCTGCATGTCATTCCCTCTCTTCTACAACCCAATGTCCTGTCTCTCTTTCACTCTCCTGTCCATAAAGGCACAAAAGCCCTAAAAAATATACTTACAAAAAAAAGAGTGTACAACATAAACCAAGCATTAAAGCAACAGAACCAAGGCTGCCCAAGCCACCGTCTCTCCAGGGAGAGAGAATGACTCCTTCAGGGCATGATGCTCTTTCATCAGGGCCGAACCGGGCCATACTGAGCAGAGAACAGACATACAGGGAGAGTAGACAACAATAGGTTGCCAAAGAACATTCACATAACGAGATTTAACATAAAACATCCAAAGGTACCCACAAAACAATATTCCCCAAGTTGTACTTCAATAAAAAGTGCATCTCTCTATCAATATCTATATATCTGTCTATCTCTCTCTCTCTCATCCATGCCAGGCACCCCAGAGTCACTGGAGGAGAAGGAACACCAGCTGTCCACTATGATTGGTCAGCTGATCAGCCTGAGAGAGCAGCTATTGGCTGCCCACGATGAGCAGAAGAAAATGGCCGACTCTCAAATGGAGAAGCAGAGGCAACAGATGGAACTGGCCAGACAGCAACAGGAACAGGTAGGGAACGGTGTATGTGTATGTATAGAAAGGACAAAAACTGTTGATATAGATCATCATTTATGTGTGTCTTTGTGCATGTGTAAGGTTGTGTATGTGTGTGTTTTTTTCTTAGCATGTGTCTATGTTTGTGCGCACATATGTGTGTACGTGTTTGTGCGCAGACATCCATGCACAGTAATAGATGCATCTGCAGCATCTTGTCCGTGCAGTGCACGTCGCTCTGCACGCGTGTTCTGACACTTGGTCCTGTGAGCACGATTCCATGTTTGGACAGGTCCCCACCTCCACACACACACACACACACACACACACACACACACACACACACACACACACACACACACACACACACACACACAAACACATTCCACATCTCAGACGCTCACAAAAGAGGACAAGCGGAGCAGATGCCAGCGCCTGAGCAGCCCTCACGCTGCCGAGACTTGATGGGGAAGACCAATGCCCCACGGCTTTAATAAAATATGACATGTGTGCAAATGGGGCACCGCCTCTCATTCAGCAGCCTGTAATCACACACCAGAATAGACAGACTCAATGACTTGACTGCTCAGAGGAGCACACCACACAACATCGATGGCAGTGGGGTGTCTGGGCTAAGTGGCCGGGATCAGAGGGGATGATGTTGACCTCTGACATGGCGATTGGTCCGTCCAGGTTGTCTGCCATTAAAGTAAAAAATAAATATGGGTTCTGAGTCACACCACAGAGAAATGTGTTATTAAGCACGCAGCTAAATTCGAAAGATTAAAAAAAATCATGAAATCAGGATGACATCTTAAACATCATAAACAATATACTGTGCTCTGAAATTTTCCTTCAGAAACGGCCACTTCTGAAAAAGTTGCCGCCTCTCGCAGAGACCTGAAGAATGGATCCTCCGTCGAGTAGCTTTATTGGACTTGTACAGCCATGCATACGGCAACGTGTGTGTGGACCTCCATCTGGGCCGCAGTTGTTTTTTATGTCCGTGTCCGAGTGAGGGTTAAACTAATTTCGGACATTTATAGTATGACACCAGCTTAACAGTTTGGCTACATACAGACAGGTTTTGTTTTAGCTTGTTCAAGCGCTGTGCTTGTTAGAAACACAATAATAATAATAGTAACAATAATAGTGGTGGATCAGAGACTGTAGACAGAGCAGATTCAAATATCGATTTCTACGCTTTCTATATGGTTATGCTAGTTGAACAGGCGTATTGATTTAGTATTGTCTTTCTTACTCGCAAAGATTTTATTGCACTTATAGTAGCGGGAATAGTTGGAGCTCCTCTCCTCTGCTCTCTGAGTGACTCTCTGGGGGATGTCACTCTAAGATGTCACTCTCAGAGACTCTGCATCCATCTAGAGATGTGTAGCAGGAGGAATCTGTCTGTGCTCCAAAGCATACCACCTTGTACTACGAAGCGTTTGTGCATTTGTGTGTCATCCTACATGGAAGACGTGGAAGGGAGTTTGACTGTGTCAATGAACATTTTGTGCATCTTTTTAATTAATTCTAAAAGTCTTTATTTGTGATTATTGACATGTGTCCATGTTATCTGAGGAATGTTCTTGTGATGTACACATATCTAGGTATGTGTGTATTATTTTCTGTACACACACACACACACATATATATATATATACATTTGTGTCTAAAATGTTGAATAACGGAAACATATTTATATGTTTATTCATAAGTAAAATATCAATCATTGTTGTATTCAATACGGATTTCTGTTTGTGTGAGGGTGTGTGTGTGTGTGTGTGCGTGTGGGTGGGTGTGTGTGTGTGCGCGTGTGTGTGTGTGTGCCTGTCGGTCCAGATTGCCAGGCAGCAACAGCAGCTCCTGCAGCAGCAACACAAGATCAACA
>PIJE02000039.1:430058-470058 GCA_002895965.2 Coryphaenoides rupestris | reverse complement strand
ACACACACACACACACACACACACAAACACGCACACACACATGCGTGCACACACACACACACACACACACACACACACACACACACAAACGCGCACACACACATGCACGCGCGCACACACACACACACACACACACACACACAGTTATTGACACCATTGAGACATGCATAAGGAAAACACATCAAATAACCTAAGCTAATTATAGCACAGAATATAATCTCAACCCAGTAGCCCAGGAGGTAAGAGCGGTTGTCTGGCAACCGGAAGATTGCTGGTTCGCTCCACCTAGCTAAGTGTCGAGGTGTCCCTGAGCAAGACAACACCTAACCCTTACTGCTCCTGACATGTTGTTTGTTAGCTTGCATGGTTGACACCGCCGTCGGTGTATGAATGGGTGAATGTGAGGCAATACTGTAAAGCACTTTGGATAAAAGCGTTATATAAATGCAATCCATTTACCATCAAATAATATTATGTATAGTCACACCTAAACTGGCACATACAACATACAACATAAAAGTCATCAGACTTCTAGATATTTAATTGCCACACACACACACACACATTATGTATTTTGTATGCCCTTGGCCAGGAGAGCCCAGTGCAATTTTGGTATTGAACAATGTTACAGTCTTACAGTAATATCAATTAAACATCTTGCTCTACAGCTTAGGAATTGGGGATGGAATCCAACCTCCCCCACCATCCTAGTACAGCCCAGTAGAACCAATTAGAGACCAGTAGAACACAGTAGAAGTAGACAAGTAGAACTCAATAGAGACCAGTAGACCCAAAAAAAGAGACCAGTGGAATCTAATAGGTACCAGTAGACCACACTAGAAGTAGACCAGTAGAACCCAAAAGAGACCAGTAGAACACAGTAGAGACCTGAGACACAGCAGAGCCCAGACCATGGGCTGACAGGCATGTGTCTTTCTTAAGTCCCCTCCTATAATGGCTCTCATATGTGGCCCATTTCCTCAGGGGGCCCACAAAGGCTGGGGCACCAACCGCACAGCTCGAGCGCAAGCTAACGGGCTAATTAATGAGTGCAAAGCCGCAAGCCTCCTCCCTCTCTCTGTTACTCACTTACAGCCTGCTGTCGTCCAGTTTGTTGTTTTTGAGATGAAAGAACAACATTCAATACAATTCAAATGTTTTCAGTTCATTTTCTGTGCAAGGTGAAGCAAATCACACACACACACGTGCACGCACGCACACACACACGCACACACATACACACACACACACACACACACACACACACACACACACACATTCCTATACAAAGATCTAATAGAAGTTGCAAACTGTGGGCGAGTAGGCGCATGCTACGTTAGCACTTAGCGCTGAGGGACAATGAGTTGTAAAGACACAGACACAGCCTCCGAAGTCAATTAGACGCAGCGGCCACAGAGAACAAGGTTACGTTTCACAGCTCCGTGCAGTGCACCAAACCCCTAAAAAAGCAATAGAAAACATGATCAGTTGAATGTGTTTGTGTCCTGGCTTCCATTACTGGCAGAAGACCCAAAACTAGCATGATAGTTCAGCTCCAATCAATTGATGTGTGAAACAGTGATCAGCCTGAACCTATTCGAACCTGAAGGGAACTTTTATATGGGCCGAGAGGTTATGTCATGTCCCTTATGTTGCCAAGTTAATAGCCGTGGTTTGAATCCTACGGGACCAATGTTGTGGCAGAGCAAGGCACCATGACGGTGGAAATAACAGGAAATAACTATAAGATAAGGTAAGATAAGATAGAACTTTATTAATCCCGAAGGAAATTCTTGTGCCAGGTTGCATAGCAATACAATAAAACAATAGAGAAATCAACAGAATAATACAAATAAACTAAACTAACAGATTTACAAATGTACAATGTAAAATATACAAATATATAGGCAAGATAAGATATTCAGACGACGAAAACAATTTGGCATAGTTGAAGTGTAATACTGTGATAATAATGGTAAGGGGACGTATTGCACCTGATAGAAGGAATATTAAGAATATAGCACATAATGTAGAAAGTTAATGTATTGGACATGACATTAAGACATTACGAATATTGCTGTTATCTTACAGTGCTGTTATTATGTGTGTCTCTCTGTGCATACCTAGATGTGTGTGTGTATCTAGTTGGGTAGTTGAGAGGAAGGGAGCCCTGTGTTTTCTTAGGGGCCGAGACGACCCGCCTCCCTCCTCCTCCCCCACCTCCCGGACCTCACCTCACTCGTTCAACACCATCTCCCTGCCCACCCCTGCCAGTCCATTCACCCCCCCCCCCCCCCCCCCGCCAACACACACACAAACACACACACATACACACACCACCACCTCCACGACCTCATCCCACAGTAAAAGGAGATCTTTGTATGTGTGGTGAAGCAGCCCCATTCGTGCCTGAGGTTCCCAGAGGACACACACACACACTCATACACACGCACACGCACACACGCACACACACACACAAAATAGTAAACCCACAGACTTGTTTTTCATCTCCCAATTCTTACTCTGTCCTTTTTGTGTCACAAGATGTCCACCCAGTATATGTGTGTGTGCGTGTGTGTATGTGTGTGTGTGTGTGTGTGTGTGTGTGTGTGTGTGTGTGTGTGTGTGTGTGTGTGTGTGTGTGTGTGTGTGTGTGTGTGTGTGTGTGTGTGTGTGTGTGTGTGTGCGTGTGCGTGTGTGTGCGTGCGTGTACGGATGAACAATGTCTGTACTAAAGACTGCTGATGTGTTTGGGACAGGGAGAGGAGGAACAACACATGAACAACATTAACAACATACAGTATGATTATAAAAGCCCTTTTTTGTTCTCTCGGACTCTCCACCTCTCTCTCTCTCTCTCCCGCCCTCTTTCTCTCTCTCTCACTCTCTCTCTCCCTCCCTCTTTCTCTCTCTCTCTCTCTCTCACTCCCTCACTCCTTTTCTCTCTCTCTCTCTCACTCCCCCTCTCCCTCCCTCTTTCTCTCTCTCACTATTGGGCTCAATAATATTGAAATCCAGATTTCTTTAAACACTCAGCAGTCTACAGATGCCTCAGTTTCTGCATTATGTACTTTTGCATATTAAAGGTGGTTATTAAAGGTGATGGTACAGGATGAGGAGGAAGCAGAAAGGAGCAAAAAAACATTCCCGTCTTTCATTCACGCTCTGCTAACGCGGTGTGTGCACATGTGATTGACGGGCAAGATGGATTCTCTGAACTTACCGGGAAAATATCTGTGAAATTGTCAGAAATTAGAAGTGATTTACTATCGGAATGTTGTCAAATAGAGGCAGGCACGCAGTCAGAAACAAGTCAGTCAGTCAACAGATTCCCATAGAGCATTCATATATGACACATTACTGTGGCATTTTCGACAAATGACACTCAGCACCTTTGAAGTTGTGTCTTCCTTTTAGTTGTTTTTGCCGTCGTTGGATCTGTAAACTGTACATTACACCAATGTCACCTATTGCAGGGTGTCATTCTACATATCATTAGTACTTAATTTAAGTCTTTGAATATTTAAATTATAGTCCATCAACTTGAATGATATCATATTGAATGATATTTCTCTTACTTACTTACCATCTCGCTCTCTTTCTCTCTCTCTTTCTCTCTCTCTTTCTCTCTCTCTCTCCCTGGATGTCTATGTCTCTCAACCAGGTGCAGGGTCACATGACTCCCCTCATGATACCGGTGTTCCCTCATGACCAGCGCTCTCTGGCCGCCGCCGCCGCCCAACAAGGCTTCCTCTTCCCCCCAGGCATGTCCTACAAGCCAGGTACGCACACACACACACACACACACACACACACACACACACACACACACACACAGGCAGACATCGAAACACGCACAGCAATATACTGACACACATATACACACACCGAAGCAAACCCATGATGTTTGTAACATGGATGAATGCATGCACACCGAAACAGACCAGTAACACACATCCATACATTCAATTTAAACCCATTACAGACAGACAGAGAGACAGGTAGGCAGATAGACAGACACACAGTTAAGACAGGAAGACAGAGAGACAGACTGATAGACAGATGGACAGCAGAGAGAGACAGAGACACACGTAGGTAGAGAAACAGACAGACAGACTGCCTGACCAGGCAGACTAGGCAGACAGAGAGAGAGGCAGGCAGACATACCGACTGACAGACAGACAGGCAGACAGAGAGACAGACAGGCAGACAGACAGAAAAGCAGGCAGACAGAGAGACAGACAGGCAGACAGAGAGACAGACAGGCATGCACAGCAACACTCATGTCAAATGTCTCACAGTTTATTGGCCCCTGAAGCAGGCCTGCAGTTGTCTGTGACAATAACTGTTTTAGCTCCCAAAATAAAAGTCACACAGGCATGTACGAACACACAGCTGTATGGTACACAAGCAGGGATGGCAGCCTATATTAATGAGGTGTGTCAGGGAAAGAATGTTCTGGAAGCGATGCAGAGAGAAGCTCTGTTACTGGCTGCTGGACACGTCTGTTGTGCAACACAGAATTTATTGCAAATGTATTGGTGTGTTATCACACACGCACACGCAAACGTACACACACGTACACATGCACACACACACACACACCCACACACACGTCTAGCGTGTCTATCACTCCAGTCAAAAGGGGCAGAGACACACCTCCTCAGGTGTAGTAGCATCAGGTATGTGAAGGCACCACCTGCTCTCTGCCTTCTGTGGGAGCTTTACTCACATTCCATCCTTCAGGAGGAGTTCCTCCAGGTGGTCGAGGCAGCGCCGGCTCGACCGCCACCACCCGGAACGCTTTTAAACTTCCACTCTCTCTCCTTCTCTCTCTCTCTTTTTCTCTCTCTCTGGTGCAGAAAACCGCTGCTATGAACGCCTGTGTTTAGCTGCATCAGCACACACCCTTTAACACAGACATGCTTCTCTCTTGCTCTGGTGTTTCTCTCGTTGTTTCTTTATCACTCTCTTTATTTTCTTTCTTTCGTTCTCTCTTTCCTTCTTTCTTTCTTTTTCCTTTCTTTCCTTCTTTCTTTTCTCTTTCTGTCTCCCATATTGTGACAAACATGAAAAGCCTTTTAGGAACTCACAGCAAGGGGGCCTTCGGACCATGGGGGGTAGGGCATAGGGGGCGGGTCTAAAGTGCTTTACAACGAGGAGATGTAGGATCTGAACCTGGTGTGCATGCGTGTGTGTGTGTGTGTTGTGTGTGTGTGTGTGTGTGTGTGTGTGTGTGTACGTGCATGCGAGTGTGTGTGTGTGTGTGTGTATGGGGTCTTCAACAACAGTTATTAAATGGCCACTGCATATGTTCTACTCGTAGAACTTAGCCATGAATAACTATTAATGATTTCAAGTATCACAACATTTTAACTGCGTTGCTGTTACATTTTCTCGATAATCACCTTGTAAACAGCCAAATGCACAGCGCTGGAGAATCCTTTACCATTCAAATGAATGCAGAGAGAGATGAGAGTCTCTTTTCACGTCTCATTCTCTACATTGTATTTGGTTCTTTTACTGACAGGTGAGAATTATCCCATGCAGTTCATCCCATCCACCATGGCAGCTGCGGCCGCGTCTGGTCTGAGCCCACTCCAACTGCAGGTGAGCCCTGCCTCTGCACCTCACCGGACCATGCGCCCCCACCCCGGTCCAGGGCAAGATGGCCTGCTCAGCTCCTGCTGTGTTTTATAAGAAGTTAGCATTAGCACTTTATCTTTATGCATACTTATACGACTAATAAGACCTATGACATAATTAGAAACAGATATAGCATCAACCGTATTGATCCAGAACAGCCTACAGACAAACAGGTTTTTGAAAAATGAAATGTCAATGCGAATATATATACAGTATATATATTTATGTATGTACAGTATACAGTGTTGCTTGAAAGTATGTAATGTGAACCCCTCGAGCAGTTTAGAGTTTTCTATTGTTTTACCATGTATTTCTTATTCTATCATCACCAGTTTTTTATATATGAAATGTCTGATTTTTCAATTGCATGTATTTGTTTAGAGGGAATTGTATGAGTAGCCAAAAAACTACATGAAACATGGAATTAGTGCAAAAGTAAGTGAACCCCCAGCTGCACTGGTAAAATCAAGTACGTAATAGATTCAGGTGAAACACATTTGGGTGCTTAATTAATAAATTAAGCAGACTAATCAAATGAGACATCCTTAGGAAAAGTGTTGGGCAACACAGATTAAAAGAGAGAGGAAACCAACCAAACCACTGTAGTGCCAAGGTGTACCTACACAGATCGACAATGCCAAGAGGAAAGGAGATATCCGAGGACATCCCCAGCCCATCAGTCTGGGGAAAGCTATAAGACCATCTCCAAAAGATTCCAGCATATGTAAGACAAATCATTTACAAATGGAGGGCATTCAACATGACTGCAACTCTGCCGAGAAGTGGACACCCATCAAAACTATCATGAAGAAGCACCAGAAAAATAATGAATCATGTAAAGGCCAACCCACACATCACCTCCAGAGAGTTGCAGACCTCTCTGGCAGCATCTGGGGTAAATGTACATGTGTCTACAATCAGACGAAAATTGAATAGACTGAAATTGAATGACATTCATGGGAGGGTTGCTAGAAAGAAGCCTCTGCTCTCAAGAAAGAACAAAGCTGCCCATTTCAACTTTGCCAGAGAACACTTGGGCAAACCAGAGGCCTTCTGGAAGTCCATTCTCTGGACTTCCAGAAGTCCAGATAGAATTATTTGGTCACAATCAAAACCGCCATGTTTGGAGAAAAGCCAACACTGCATACCAAGAGAAGACCCTCCTCCCAACAGTGAAGCATGGTGGTGGAAATGTGAAGGTCTGCAGCAGCTTTTCTGCCTCCGGAGCTGGACGACTCCATATTATCTAGGGAAACATGAATTCTCATGCCTATCAACAAATTTGATATCTCAAATCTCCTGCCATCAGTCAGGGAGTTGAAGCTGGGCCGAAAATGGGTTCTGCAACAAGACAACGACCCAAAGCATACCAGCAATAGTACCAAGGAATGGCTTAAAAGACAGAGGATTCGTACTCTGCCTAGTCAAAGTCCGGACATCAATCCTATAGAAATGTTGTGGCTAGACCTGAAGCGGGCGGTACATGCCAGATGTCCCTCCAACCGCTCTCAACTGGCTGAGTTCTGCAAGGAGGAGTGGGCAACAGCAGATGGAGAGACTGGTCAGTGGTTACAGAAGATGTTTGGTTGAAGTAATGGCTCCAAAAGGAGGTGCCACAAGCTACTAACTAAAAGGGTTCACATACTTTTGCTCATGTCAAATGTTCAGTTTTTGTGAGATAAACCACTTTTGTTGAATAAATAATGAAATAATTTTTTTGTTTTTTGTTTAAGTCCATTTTACAAAAACAATGACCATGTCTGGAGGGTTCACAAACTTTCAAACTGTGTGTATATATATATATATATACTATATGGCATGCACACGCTTGTTTGAATGAATCCATAATGTAGGGAACACGACACACTCGTTTGGAGGAAGCGGTCCCGTGGGCCAACGCTAACATGCTATCTCCTCCTTATCGGAGGGCTGTCAGTCGTGTCAAACAAAAGGCTTTATGATGAATGGCTGTGGAATTCTGCCCCACCAGCGCAACACCTGGTCCCAGGCAATTCATCAAGCACTTTATTACGGCTTGACACCTGTGGTTGAAGTATGGCACTTATAGATATAATGGTTATCACAGACCATGTTTGCAAAAGGGAAAGAAGGGAATGGGGAGAACAAAAAGAAGAGGAGTAGTCGAACACGGACCCCCAGAGGGCGTCACAAGGGGTTTCACAACACAGCCCCACCTTTCCTCATCCTCCTCCTCCTCCTCCTTCTGCTCCTCCTGCATCTCCCCCTTCCCCTTCTCTTCATATTCTTCTTTCTACTCCCTCTGCCACTTCTGCTCCTCCTCCTCTTCCTCTTCCCCTCTACCTCCATCTCCCTCCTCCTCTTCCTCCTCCTCCTCCTCTTCCTCCGCCTCCACCTCCTCATCCTCTAAGGCTATAGAAGCTACACTTAAGTACTAGTACAAAGGCTCTGGGTTTTTCAAAGCCATATTGCCTCATCATGAGTTTTCTCCCCCCATTATCTTGGCGTTGGCAGCTGATATCAGAGGCCCTTATCTGGGTTTATCCAATTTGTATTGTGCTTTGATTCGCTTATCTGGCTGCTCATTAGGAGCTATTGACTCAACAAAGCAGTTGGCTGCGCGGGGGGCTGTGTGTGTGTGTGTGTGTGTGTGTGTGGGGGGGGGGGGGGTTATAGGAGGAGAGAGGTAGGGGGTGTGGGGAGAGGGCGGTTAATCGGAACCTCTCTTAGTGTTCGCCTCTCTGTGCACCGTACCTCTTCCCCTCTGCTGGCTTTGAGATGATCAAAAGAGGAGGAGGGCGCATGGTGAGAGCGCACGGGGGGAGTGCACAGTGAGAGCGCACGGTGAGAGTGCACAGGGTAAATGGGCGGTGCACACACGAGAGAGAGAGAGAGAGAGAGAGAGAGAGAGAGAGAGAGAGAGAGATATATGAGCAGATGAGAGATGAGAAGAGCAGGAATGGAAGGAGAAGTCGACTATGGGAGGAGGTGTTTATCCATGGGGGGGTGTTGATTTTATTTAGACGCATCAGATGCATCCCCGCATGCGTTTAGGTATTATTTAGACAACAATGGTGACGTCAAAAGCAATCACGGCGCGATTTATGGCGCTCTGCTAGTTTAGAAGGCGTCTTCATCTCGCTGCCGTGAATGTGGTGCATACCAAGGTAGCAGCGTAGCAGCTCTTTAGAAACACATCCACAAAGGAGTGTATTAAGCATGAAAAACATACTGTGAAACGCACAAATCGGTGCATATAAAATGAATCAGAGTGGAAATGGAGAAGGTAGAGTGATTGATTGGAATTCTATGTGAATGGCTCACATGCACACCAAGCAAATTATACAATATTTGATCTGGCTTGGATCACACAAAAAATAAGTGCACGAACTCGTGACAAACTCATGTCCCAGGACAAACATTCTTTAGTTATTTATTTGCTGTTAAAATTACTGTGTGGTGTGCCATCACCGTGGGAACTCGGGAGCGATTGTCTCTGCAGGACTCGACTTGACCCCTGTGCAAACACAGTTGCACAGCGGAGAAAGGCATCCTTTGTGCACTTAATGCGAGTGAAACACAGTTGCTTTGCCGACATTCTTGTCAAAATCATAAGATGTCTCTTTTGCTGTGCGTCTCGGTGTTCCAGCTCATTATTTCCGCACATCTGTGGCAAAGCTGAGCAAAGGTGACTGAAAGGAATTAGAAAAGAGTCTTTCAAGAAAATCATCATAATTCCTTTGAAGAAGGAACTAATTTTCTTCTGATAGAATTTTGATAGAATAAAATGTATTTAGTGTGTCATTAAAGACATATATTTTGAAGTACAATAGCCAAATGAAGAGCTTGTTTTTTTATGTTCGGTGTTCAAGGTTCAAGGTCTCTCTCTCTCTCTCTCACTCCATCTCCCTCTCTCTCTTTCTCTCTGTCCACCTCTCTCTCATTCTCTCTCTGTCTGTCCCCCCCACACCGTGCAACTTAGCCACCGTGCTCGGTCCACTGATGTATTGGAATCTTGCCCCGTTGTCCCATAAAAACCTGCTGAAAAGGACAAAAACTCTGCGTGTTCGGTGCAACATAAAGGTCGATAGCAACTCAACACTAACAAGGGGATAAACCCTAGCTGACAGACAGACTGACACCCCCACCACCACCACCACCACTGCTCCACACCCTTCACCCATACACACACACACACACACACACACACACACACACACACACACACACACACACACACACAATCTAAACCCCTTTGTTATTGAGGCATGGCACTCTGAAACGGTCATTTAGAATGGCCAAGTCATCGCTGAGAGTCAATCAGCTAAGCCCCCCCCCTTTCTTCTTTACTTGTCAATCAGCAAATCTGACAACATGCAGTATTGTCCCTGTGGGGAGAGAGCGAGGGAGGGACGGGGGAGCGAGAAGAGGAGAGAGAGGCAGAGACAGAGAGAGCTTGGTCTGGGTGGGTTTCCTGAGAACTGGTTGATACTCCAGTGGGCTCTGGGGGTCTTAGAGAACAGGGTCTGGGCTGGTGGTTTCTCCTGGCTTCCGGTTGCAATTCAGACACTGCTGGACTCCTGACAAAACGTTTCACTCTCTGATTTCTCTGAATGGATGGAAAACTTGCCCAAACTGAATATAAGAAAATACCTTTAAAGGCTTGAAACTTTTGTTCTTAATGCAGCTTACATTGACAGGTCTGATGTTTGTGTGTGATGCACTGGAGTGATATTTGTCCACACTTTGCTCCACGTCTATATGAGCCAGACCTTTTATATGTCTATTTATATGTCTATATACAGTATATAGACAATAAAAGGGTGGCTTGTGTGCGATGTTAATAATCTAATGTTTTCCCTCCTCCTCTTCCTCTTCCTTTTTCTCTGAAGCAGCTGTATGCGGCCCAGCTTGCCAGCATGCAGATCTCCCCCGGAGCCAAGATGGCCTCCCTCCCTCAGGCCCCCAACCCCTCAGGGCCCCTCTCACCATCCACTCTCAAGAGCGACAAGAGAGGCTCCAGCCCCGTCACTCACATCAAGGTAGAGCTCACGTGCACGCTCTCTGAGTGCACACTCACAGTTTGTTTGTCACGCACTCTGTATTAAACATAATGCAGTCCCCCACAACTGTACAAACAGATAGATAAATATAGAGATATTATTTATATTGAGGATAAATATAAGAACGTACATGAAATAAAAAAAAGACAAATGACAAATTCGATTAAATAGACGATAGAAAAACAGTACAGGCCTGAATACTTGGTAACATCACATTACACAAGAGTAAGTGAAGGAGTTGTGTCGTTGTTTTTAAGAAATACAATTCAATGGAAATGGTCTGAATAAGTGCTGATGATAACTCATGTGAAAATTATAAAGTGTCACCGACTTCATCGGTGCAAAATCAATTAGAAATAGCCTAGTTAAATGTCATTCACACATGTATATACCACCACCCAAAAGACACACACGCACACACACACACACACACACACACACACACACACACACAAATACAACACAGACAGAAAGCTGTACACGTCTAAAAAAAATATGCTGCCAATCTAATACAGCCGTACACAGGCAACACATTCGCACACTCCCTAAAACACACACACATATACTGTATACACACACACACACACACACACAGGTCCTGACACGCTTCCAGACTGACGCTAGTGCTCGCTGGCTGCTGTTTGGCGGGCCGCCAGACCTCCTCGCTGGCAGGAGCACACGCCTCCTCTTTCCCTGACGACCAGGCAGTAATGGATGCCATGTGTGTGTGTGTGTGTGTGTGTGTGTGTGTGTGTGTGTGTGTGTGTGTGTGTGTGTGTGTGTGTGTGTGTGTGTGTGTGTGTGTGTGTGTGTGTGTGTGTGTGTGTGTGTGTGTGTGGTAGAGCCAGCTGCAACCACGTCACAATAGACGGGCGTCAGAGAGCCCACTGCATTCAAACAGTAGTGGCTCTGCCTTCCCTCTTCTCCGCTCAATTCACACACACACACACACACACACACACACACACACACACACACACACACACACACACAACCATTTAGTCATGAAGTCATGCACATGCTCACACAAAAATGCACAAAGGCATGAACACACACACACACACACACACACACAGGCACAAACACAGAAGCAAGGCTCAAAACCATTCCCCAATTTTGTGAAGCACCAATTTTGCGGGGTCACTAGCGCTTGATTACTGAGGAGCAGAAGGCAGCGCTGACGATGACGTATGATTTCAGATCCCGTGATGCATGAGAAAGATTCACTTGTTTTATTGTGAATGTTTCATATTACTGAGTGTCTTAATGTGACTGAGCATCTTCATGCTACTGAGTGTGTTTACTGAGTGTCTTGGTGTTACTGTGAGTTGAAGTGTAGTCAGCGCTATACGTGGCCCTCTATTCATCAGCTGTGACAGATCACTCTTGTTAATACAATATTACAATATTAGTATAAGATAAGAATGTAGCCCAGATTTGGATGTCACAGCAGAAAGACAGCACATACTAGAAATGAAAAAGCATATTTTCAAATATTTATAAGTTACAAAATAAACAGGATACGTATAACACAGGATATGTATCAATATACAAGTATGCATGATGTTAATTTAAATGCAAAACATAAATGTAAACATTACAGACAGTTGAGGTAGACATTATTGACATATAAAGTAATATTACAGTTTTTCCATCAGCAACCTCTAGTGGCTTGAGTCGTAGCTACAGTAATAGACAACAATTGTGGGGTAGGGGGGGTTTGACCACAATAAAATATACATAATGAAACATCCATGTTATATATTTCCATACATATCTGAAGTATTGAAGAACAACACATCAGAAGTGTGGCCCTTGCATGACAACAACTATTCCCACTTTTGCTCAGCCAACTTAACAGTTGAAACGGTGAATCACAACCCTGGTCTTTTCTTCGCCAACAGGAAGAAGGATCGACGCAGCCCCTGAATCTCTCGGCTCGGCCCAAAACAACAGAGCCTCTTCGCTCGCCCACGTCCCCCCCGACGCAGGGCCTGTTTTCTGGCAGCAAGACCAGCCCTGGAGGCCTGGGAAAGGGTCGCAATCCTAGCCCCATCCCTGCCCTGGCCCGGAACAGCTCTTTGGGTGATACTGTCATCCTAATGTGTTTCTAAGAATCATTGAATACTGTGTGGTTTGACCCAGGGGGGAGGGTCGTCTAGTAGTGATTAGGGTGCTCCACTTCCCGCCAAAAGGTTCTGGGTTGAACCGCTTTGTCTGCAGCCAGGCATCCTTAAGATAGACGCCTGGCTTGTGAACGTGTATTTGTCATAGAAACGTAACAAGAATCACTGATTCACGTCTGCATTGTTTACGTTAATTATTACTTGAAAGAACAGACACATTCTGGCTAGCGTGAAGAACTGCACATTCCTGTTAACAACAAACAGACCCACCCTCTTCACCCCAGCCCCTCCCTCCCTCCCCTCTTCACCCCAGCCCCCCTCCCCCCTCACACCAGCCCCTCCCTCCCCCTCACCCCAGCCTCTCCTTCCCCTCTCACCCCAGCCCCTCCTTCCCCTCTCACCCCAGCCCCTCCGTCCCCTCTCACCCCAGCCCCTCCCTCCCCTCTCAACCCAAGCCCCTGCCTCCCTCCTGACCGCAAACCACCAACAATCCAGCGATGTTGCCATGGCCACCTGTGCTACAGACACCTGAACCCCAAAAGGAAGGCCTGTTGTGTGTATGTTTTTGTCGGTTTAGAAGTGTGAATGTGTGTGTGTGTGTGTGTGTGTGTGTGTGTGTGTGTGTGTGTGTGTGTGTGTGCTGTGTGTGTGTGTGTGTGTGTGTGTGTGTGCCTGTGTGTATGTATGCCTGCCTGTGTGTGTGTGTGTGCGTGTGTGTGTTGTTTTACAGGGCGTCCAAAGCCCTGTATTTAGTCCCTCAGTGAAAAACATTGAGAGTGTAAGCAAGTGAAACCCTGAACAACATGTGCAGGGTTTCACTTGCTTACACTCTCAATGTGGCTTTTATATATCCATATATATATATATACGAATATATATATATTTTAAATAGCTTCCTTAAATCATTGTCTGCCTGAGCCAGACCTTTTATGCCCTCACCTCTGCTATCTGTTATTAAGACCAATCTGCACCCTCTCATTACTCCCTGTGCCTCCCCGGCCCCCCCGCCTCCCACACAAGACAATCTGCAGCCCTGCGTTTGTGGCTTTGGAGCGCACCAGTGTTTGCTTCCTCTGGCTGTAGTCATTTTTCTTGTTGTTGTTGTTGTTGTTTTCCCTTGTGTTAGTGGCCCACCCAGGCGTAGAGAGGACTACGGCGCTTCCTCCTCGTCTGCTAATTAAACCGGCTAGAAGGGGTGGGGGGGGTGGCAATGGAAACTTTGGCATCCTTTTATTTAGTCTCCCTGTTCTTTAAGATGCACGTTTCCCTCTGAAGTGTGAAGCGGTGCGTGTGTAAAAGAAAGTGTGTCTCGTGGTTGGGGTGAACTATAGGGAGGAAAACAGGTTGCTTTTAGCACAGGTTTGAAACAAAGCTTTTAATTTTGTGGCGGATGCCGTGTCACCGCTTATGATTGATGTTTGATCACAAGGAACTAAAACACATGGTATGCACGCAGGCACGCATGCACACACACACATACACACACACACAATAGTACATAGGAGTGTATGTTGAGTGTGGTGAAATATGTGTTTGCTCTCTTGTGTCTTTACAGAGATAGTACAAGTGTTGAGTTTCCAAACAAACCAACAACTAGAGTCTTAAGTCTTAAGGATATAATCTGATGACATGAAGAAAACCTTCACCACGCCATGATGTCCATCAGAGTGTCTGACCATCTCCCCCCCTCCTCTTCCGCCTCCTCTTCCTCTTTCCACTCTCAGACATCCTGTCTAGCCTGAACTCCACCGCGCTGTTCGGGGACCAGAACGCTGTGATGAAGGCCATCCAGGAGGCGAGGAAGATGAGGGAGCAGATGCAACGAGAGCAGCAGGAACATCAGCAGCAGCAGCAGCAGCATCTTCCTCATCATCATCCTCCTCATCATCACCATCATCAGGCCGGAGCACAGAGCCTGGAGGCCAAGCTGTCCGCTCTCAGCAGCATGAACCTGAACAACGGAAACAAGGTCTCACACATGCACACACACACACACACACACACACACACACACATTTGACTGACAGACCACCAGACAGACAGTCAGGAGGACAGACAGGGAGACAGACAGAGATACAGTTGGAGAGAAGAAAGGTGCATAATGACAGGTGAACCGATCCGTCAGACATGAAGACAGACAGACAGGAAGAGATTCAGGGAGACAGACAGACAGACAGGAAGACAGTTGCACACAGACAGAAAGCCAGTTTGGACAGACATACAGACAGATAGGTGACTGGGACTGACTGACAGAGGGACACATTGGAGGACAGCCAGGTAGACAGACCTGCCCACCCCCAATTGCAGTTTCACTGTGAATACCTAATAATACCTACGTCCTCCGCTTGCGCGTTGTGTAGCTCATGTGCAGAACGTCTTGGTGGGGGGGCTCGGGGGGCTCCAGCTCCCAGTGCTACAGCGGAGCAACTCTAGTGTGCCGAGCTCAGTGCACTCTGCTCTGTCTGCTTTCTTCAGATTCCAGTGCACTAACCGAGCCAGGGAAGCACAGTGTACTGACCGTCATACATTATATGATTGAAAAATAAAAATGGATGTTGAGGGCAGCAGTCAGGTGACAGACAGAGCTGCTGGAAGTTTCTGAGACCAGAGCTCTCAAGGAGCTCAGACTGCTCTGCTCGTCTCCACGGCCACACACACACCCGATCGCTTTGAAGAGGCTGCAGCTGGGCCAATGACATGAATGATGTTGGTTGTGTTTGTGTGTGTGTGTGTGTGTGTGTGTGTGGGTGGGTGAGACCCTTAATTGGGTTTAGACCCCAAGGTCAGGATTCCCTTTTGGCACACACACAGACACACACACACACACACACACAGACACACACACACGCACACACACACAGACACACAGACACACACAGACACAGACACACACACACTGTACCCCTGCAGCCTGAAGGAGAGAGAGATACGGTCTTCGTATCTCCGTCTAGTGGGAGAACCCACTTCCAAAACATCAGTCAGGCCAATCAGTCGACCACAGAGCCATTATAGGCCGACGGAGGAGTAAGGAAGGAGGTGCAGACTGCCTGTGGGTCAGGGGGCTGGAGGAGTGGTGGAGGAGTCGAGGAGGAGCTGGTGTGGAGAGTGATGTATGGGAGTTGGAGGAGGATGTGCGGGTGGGGGTGGAGAAGGAGGTGGGTGTGAGAGTGGAGGACTGGGGTTCATTCATATTTTAAGGGTGGTCTCTTTGAACCTTTCGACCCGAACTGGGTCATGGGTGGTACACTCCAAGGGTAAACTATTCAGATTTTTTTTGAATCACATTTCATGAGGACATGTTTTTCCTGTGTGTCTCTTGGTGCCCAAAACATAGAGAATCCAGCAGAATAAATATGTGCTCCTCTCCCGCCTCAGCCATGTTGTTTTGGTTATGTACGCCACCTCACACCTCATTAATATACATGATAAACACCCTACACAAATAAATTGTCTATTAACTGTTAATTAATGGTTGTTTATGTTGAGTTGGATATAGGTATGGCAACATGCTCTGTTTGTATTTCTTTTTTGTTTTTATTTAGTAATAAACTCTTTAATTTAATATTAGAGTATAGTCTAATACAAAGACACACAGACGTACAATATATTATATATATGTGTATATATATATATTATATATATTATATAATACATATATATCATATTATCTATATATTACATATGCATTCAGTATAAACACACACACACACGCATTGATAGGTATAACAGTAAACTGTAATAAGTGTCTGAATTGCATCTTGGCACCTACAGTATATTGAAACTCTCTTGGAAAGTCTAACTAAGTAATTGTTTCCGGTTTCACGAGCGACGGCAGGAATCACCGTCTGTTGATAGTTTGTTTTTCGTTCCGTAACAACGGCAGCTCACAGAGGGCTTTTCTCTCCACTTCCAATACATCACTTCTTGCAAGGCTGGAGTGTTTATTATTAAAAAATTGTCAGTTTCAAATGTTTTATTTCTACATTCTTTTGAGCAGGACAGGATGACTCTGTTCCTCCACCTCAGGACCAGGCAACTACTTTTTATTTCTTTACTTCTGTTTTATTTTCGCTGTTCTCTCTTGATTAAATTGTAACTGAAGTCCTCCTTGTCAGTCGGACTACCAGTCTTTTCCCGACCATATTTTCCATATGATATATTATTTGAGAGTGATAGTATAGCATTAAGGTTCATAATGAGCCGTGTGACCGGACGCGGGGGGTTATACTCTCCACTTGGTCTTGTAGTTTGAACACTGTGGGTGTGTTTGTGTGTATCATTTACTGTCTGTTTGTGACTACACATGCAGTTTGGTGACATTGTGTGTGTGTGTGTGTGTGTGTGTGTGTGTGTGTGTGTGTGTGTGTGTGTCTGTGTGGATAAATATTTGGTTGTGTGTGCGTGTGTGTCTACCCATGTATGTGTTTGTGCATGTATGTGCGTGTTTCTATCCGTGTGTTTGTGTGTTATGGCTCTCTGGTCCTGACCACCGCTAATGTCATTGCAGTACAGAGTATAGAGTCCTGGCGGCCGCGTGGCTGTTAGAGTATCCTCTTCTGCTGTCTCAAGCTGCCTGAGCACAGTGAAATAGCCATTGTGTGTGTGTGTGTGTGTGTGTGTGTGTGTGTGTGTGTGTGTGTGTGTGTGTGTGTGTGTGTGTGTGTGTGTGTGTGTGTGTGTGTGTGTTGAGAAACAGAGCCCTCTAAAACAGCATCTGTGCGCCAGGGCTGTTTTTGGCTAGTTTCTGAGACACAAGATCAACTGGGACGGTTATACTACGACTGAATATTTCCAGGCATGTTTCTTGCTTGATACAAAAACAACACACACATTAAACATTAAACATTTCTGTTTAAAAAAAAGAAAATTGCTCCTTGTCTCAGAAAGCCATCTCTTATCAGTGTAGTGTAAGATATGATTTATTTTGTTTTGTACATGTATTTAATTTCTAAATATCAAGACATTAATTTTATAATCAAATATTTTATAATCAAAATACTTCATGATTAATAATGTGAATAAAGTTTTATGCAGAGATTAACTGCATAGTGTTCTGGATTATAGGCAGTGTCTTCCAACTTGGTGGCAGATGTGAGTTGAAAACCTGTGGTATTTGACATCAAGAAGTCTCTGTGTTTTAGTTCCCATCCCTGTCTCATTGTTCAAAGGCTCCAGAGTATTTTCGTTGATGTGACCGTCAGTTGTAATTTTGTCAGAATCCATTCATCACTCTACTGCTACCGACCACTTTCTGTTGCCGTGGGCCCCATGCTTCCTAAGACATTTCCAAAGACACAAAGTGATACTGGTGACAATCACAGCTGGGACGTAAGCTACATTAAGCTACATTATTTTGTAGTAATTTGCAGTTTGGGTAAAAAGGTTTTTATATGATGCGATAGCCTATAATAACTCAAATGCCACTTGTGTTTTGTGTACTACAGATAGTTTTGAGATGGGTCTACTTTTGCACTATGGGTGCTGAAACACAGGCACAAAATCTCTATCTCTCTCTTCCTCTGTGTCTCTATCTCTCTCTTCCTCTGTGTCTCTATCTCTCTCTTCCTCTGTCTCTATCTCTTTTCCTGTCTCATTCTCTCCCTCTGTCTTTGTGTCTCTCTCCCTGTCTCCTCTGAGTGTGTTTTCTGTGGTGGCCGTGGCACATTGTCTCTCTCTCTCTCTCTCTCTCTCTCTCTCTCTCTCCCTCTCTCTCTCTCTCTCTGTCTCTCTCTATGTCTCTCTCCACCTCTCAGTGTGTTTCCTGCGGTGGCAGAGGCGCTGCCCAGGCACATGTTCTGTGGTCCATCTGATTACAGCTCTGCTGTAGTGCTGACATTGGCCTACGCCGACTGCTTCTCTATTAACACACACACACACACACACACACACACACACACACACACACACACACACACACACACACACACACACACACACACACACACACACACACACACACACACACACACACACACACACACACACACACACACGCATGCATGCATGCATGCATGCAGACACACACACACACACACACACATGCAGACACACACACACACACACACACCTGCACATGTATATACACACACACACACGTATATGCACACTTATACCTCACGTATATCCACACACACTCACACACACACACACACACACACACACACACACACACACACACACACACACACAGAAACACACACATACACAGAAACACACACTAGTTCCATGGGCTATGCCAGCGGCTACCACGGCATGACTTCACCCGGCAACCATCTCGGCAACCAACATTACGTTAAACAAAATGCCTCCTAACCAGAAAAACACAGCAGGGCTGGGAGGGAGAGGTATGATAGAATGGAAGAGAGAGAGAGAGAGAGAGAGAGAGAGAGAGAGAGAGAGAGAGACAGAGAGAGACAGAGACAGAGACAGAGAGGGAGGGAGAGAGAGAGAGACAGAGAGACAGACAGAGAGGGAGAGAGAGCCTATCAGCATTTGAGGGGTGGGGGAGGACTCCAGGAGGTGAACCATCTCTGCTATCCATCCTGCTGAGTGACCAGAGATTCATCTCCTAAAAACACACACATACAGATTCTCTAATCTTTGCCTTTCATCCATCCCTTGCTCAAACATCAAGTCAAAAGGTGATTCAAGATTCAAGAAGTTTATTCGTCACATGCACATTCAGGATATGCAGTGAAATGAAAAGAGGCAATGCTCAACGGAATGTACAAAAGAATAATACAGATAACATGAATTGGAGGGATCAGGATCAGAATATTTACAATATTTACAGTAAAAAAGACCAACAAGAATGAGAAATATAAAACATATATAAAAGGCAGTATATAAAAATGTCTGCATGTGTGTATGTCATCATTTCGGGAATAAGTTATGTAGTGAAACTATGTGAGTGCATCTACTGTGTACTAACTATGTGTGCATGTGTGTATGTGAGTGAGTGCATGGGAGGGGCAGTGAGGGGGCGCTGGTGAGGTCAGAGTTCACAGTCCTGATGGCTTGTGGAAATATACTCTGTTTTAGACTATTGTTCTTACAGTGTGACTGCAGAGGCGCTTACCTGACCACAGCAGCTGGAATAGTTCATTGTTGCAGTGGTGAGGATCCTTCATGACGCTGCAGGCTCTGGTGTTAGACATCTCCTGGAGTACAGGTACAGGAGGGGAGTGTAGTGGGGGAGTATAGTGCCAATACTGCGTTCAGCCGAATGCATTACCCTCTGCAGAGCCCTCCTGTACTGAGAGGAGCTGTTGCCAAACCAGGCAGTGATGCTTCCTGTCCGCACCAGCGTAGAAGGTCTGAAGGATCCTCCGGGAGACTTGGAATTTGCTCAGCTGCCTGAAGTGGTAGAGGCACTGCTTTGCCTTCCTCACCAGAGTGTGGACTCCCAGGTACCTGTAGCTGCTCATCCTCTCCACAGCAGTCCAATTAATCCCCAGTGGTGTGTGCGTCCTCCTAAAGGGAGTACAGTAGGGGGCTGAGAACGCAACCCTGGGGGGATCCTGCATTCAGGGTGAGGGGTCTGGAGGTGTGTTTGTCCACCCTGACCTTGGGCCTGGCAGTCAGGAAGTCCAGAATCCAGGCACACAGGGGGGTGTTCAGTCCCAGCTCAATCAGCTTGCCAGCCAGTCTGGTGGGAACTGGGAGACAGCATAGTCTGTGGATCTGTTTGGCTTGTAGGCGAACTGCAGCAGGTCCATGGAGGGAGGTAAGGGGTGCAGATGTAGTCCCTCAAAACATTTCATGACCACCGAGGTGAGGGCCACCGGTGGTAGTCATTCAGGCATGCTGTAGAGGAAGTCTTGGGCACAGGGACAGTAGTGGACCACTTGAAGCAGGCTGGGACCACAGATTCAGCCAGGGAGAGGTTGAATACTGTGGTGAACACTGGCTTAGCTGGTTAGCACAGGTTTTCGATACTCGTCCAGATATGCCATCTGGATCTGCAGCATTCCTGGTGTTCACCCTCATCAGAGCCCTCCTCATGTCGTACTTGGTCAAAGAGAGTGTGTGCTCATCCCTAGCAACTCACTTCAGCTATAGTTTCGCTAATGGTGTTGTTGCTAGGCTCGAACTGAGTATAGAATGAGTTCAGATCGTCCGCTAGGGATTCTTCGGCACTTACAGTTGAGGGGCATCTGTCCCGGTAGTCTGTGATAGTCCGTAGCCCCTACCATAGGTGTCTGGTGTCACGCTGCTCCATCTGTGACTCCACTCTGTCTCTGTACCTCTTCTTAGCCTCCTTCACTGCTGGCCGGAGTCCATAGGATGCCACTTTGTATTCGTCCATGTGGCCAGATACGAGGCCGTAATTGTACTGAACGCCTGGCAGCAGTATGGGCGTTCAGCACGTCGCGGATGGGTCCATCGACCCACGGAAGGAAAGGCCCTAACTTTAACTGCTATGATGCTTATCACTATGTCTGTAAACTTGCTGACATCACAGGAACTGGATAGAAACATGCCCCAGTCTACATCGCTCAGGGCGTCCTGAAGATTGGCCACTGTTTGGTCAGACCACCACTTTACGTCCCTTGTCACTACCACCTCCTGTACTAACCTTTGTTTATATTCTGGCAGAAGGAAAATTCTGCCAGAGGCGTTCCCAGGCCAGACGAGATATATAATCCCTCCAGCGGGTTCTGGGTCTGCCCCGGGGTCTCCTCCCAGTTGGACGTGCACGGAAAACCTCTAAAGGGAGGCGCCCGGGGGGCATCCTAATCAGATGCCCGAACCATCTCAGCTAACTCCTTTTGACACGGAGGAGCAGCGGCTCTACTCCGAGCTCCCTCCGGATGTCTGAGCTCCTCACCCTATCTCTAAGGCTGAGCCCAGCCACCCTGCGGAGGAAACTCATTTTGGCCGCTTGTATCCGCGATCTCATTCTTTCGGTCACTACCCAAAGCTCGTGACCATAGGTGAAGATTGGAACATAGATGGACCTGTAAATCGAGAGCTTCGCCTTCCGGCTCAGCTCCCTCTTAACCAAAACGGACCGGTACAGCGCCCGCATTACTGCAGACGCTGCACCAATCCGTCTGTCCATCTCCCACTCTATTTTGCCCTCACTCGTGAACAAGACCCCGAGATACTTGAACTCCTTCACTTGAGGCAGCAACTCATTCCCAACCCGGAGGGAACACTCCAACGTTTTCCGGCAGAGAACCATGGCCTCAGACTTGGAGGTGCTGACCGCCCCAGTGCATGCTGGAGCTCACGGTCTGATGTAGCCAACAGAACCATCTGCAAAGAGCAGAGATGCAATTCTGAGGTCCCCAAACCGGACACTGTCCTCACCTCGGTTGCGCCTTGAGATTCTGTCCATGAAGATCACGAACAGAATCGGTGACAAGGGACAACCTTGGTGGAGTCCAACACCCACTGAGAACGTGCTTGACTTTGTGCCGAGAATACGGACGCAGCTCGCACTTTCTTCGTACAAGGACCGAATGGTACGTACCAACGGCCCCGGTACCCCATACTCCCGTCATACCCCCCACAGGATTCCCCGGGGGGGACAGTCATAAGCCTTATCCAAGTCCACAAAGCACATGTAGACTGGATGGGCAAACTCCCATGCCCCCCCAACAACCCTGTGAGGGTAAAGAGCTGGTCCACTGTTACACGGCCAGGACGGAATCCGCATTGTTCCTCCTGAAGCTGAGGTTCGACAATCGGCCGGAGCCTCCTTTCCAGCACCCTGGAATAAACTTTCCCGGGGAGGCTGAGCAGTGTGATACCCCGATAGTTGGAGCACACCCTCCGGTCCCCTTTTTTGAAAATGGGGACCACCACCCCGGTCTGCCATTCCATCTCAGGGCAAATCTCATCCACACCTGGCGCCTTGCCACTGAAGAGCTTTTTGACTACTTCAGTGACCTCTACCAAGCATATGGGTGAGGCTTCCCCCGAGTCTTCAGACTCTGCCTCTTCCACAGAGGACGTACTGGTCAGGTTCAGGAGTTCCTCAAAGTGTTCTTTCCACCGCCCGACAATATCCTCAGTCTGGGTCAGCAGTTCTCCTCCTCGACTGAGCACAGCCTGAGCCAAGCCCTGCTTTCCTTTCCTGAGTCGCCGGACAGTTTGCCAGAACTTCCTTGAGGCCAACCGAAAGTCCTTCTCCATGGCCTCCCCGAACTCCTCCCACACCCGGGTTTTTGCTTCAGCGACCGCTGAAGCCGCGGTCCTTTTGGCCTCCCGGTACCCGTCTGCTGTTTCAGGAGACCCCTGGGCCAACCAGGCCCGAAAGGCCTCCTTCTTCAGCCTGACGGCTTCCTTCACCGCTGGTGTCCACCAACGGGTTCTTGGGTTGCCGCCACGACAGGCACCGACAGCCTTTTAACCACAGCTCCGAGCTGCATGGCCCACTCAGGTTCCATGTCCCCAACCTCCCCCGGGATGCACGAGAAGTTCTTGTGGAGGTGGGAGTTAAAGACCTCACGGACAGGGGCTTCCACCAGACGTTCCCAGTTCACCCTCACTACACGTTTGGGTTTGACATTTTTCTCTCGGGATAAATGTAAAAAGTATCCCAGAAACTTTGTTGTAGACCAAAGTTAATGTCCAAAAGTGTATCTCGCTTGTATGTTGTTAGTGCCGATGCATTTGATCAATCTCCGTGGAGCTACCATGTCGACGACTAGACATGGCCACGCCATCTTATTAGTTGATGACCCCTTCGACGTGTTTGCCCCAAACCTTTGGAATCATTAACTCTAACCCTTAACTGATTCTTGGATGGTTTTAAAAGGATTTTAAAAGGTTTTTTTAAACCCTCTATTGGGAAGCATTTTCATAGATCTGCATTTCCGTCCTCTATGTTTAAGGCTCGTATGTCTCTCATTGTTGTAGTTGTTTTATGTTGTAGCTTGCTACCCACCATTATAAAATTAAATACGAAAGGTAAGGACCTTTCGTATTTATAATGGTGTGTTTTTAATGTGAAGCATGTTGCAACAGTGTTTTTTTTTTAAATTCTGTATCAATAAAGCGTTACCTCCTTGGCTTGACCTTTAGGAGCGGCTGCACTACGAGACGCTCAGCCAGCACCTGGGGAAGCTGGGAGAGGAGGCAGGCAAGATGGTTCACCGGGTCATCGACCTCACCAGGCCAGAAGATCTAGATGGTAAGAGTGTGTGTGTGTGTGTGTGTGTGTGATGAAAATAATTTGACATGAAAATAATAATAAGGGTCAATAATTATAATACAACATAAATAATAATAATAATAATAATAACAATAACAATAACAACAATAACAATAAATATTATTATTATTTGTATTGTTAGTTATTAGTATTATTATCATAATAACCATCCTCATCATAAAACATTTTCTTATACTTATGTACACCTCTAAATATTTTTCTCTAAAATGTACATATATAAAACTCCAAGACAAGAATGTAACAGTTCTCGTTCAACTTTCTCTCTGACTCATTTTATTAGAATGGTGTTTAAAAAGTACATATTATTACTACTGATTGTGCCTAAATGGCCGACATTCGTTGACAAAACCAGTTTTCTTTTGGTGCTCAGGAAAACGTAAGGAAAATAGTGTTTGTTATTTGTTTATTATTTTACATGTTTGAATATGTTCCATTAAAACAGATGCAAGACGAGGCCCAATGTGTTTAATGCTTTAGAGAGGATTGTTTCCTGTAAACATCCAGTATTTACAGCTTTAATTTAGAGACACTCACATAAACACACAACCATGATGCTGTGTGTGTGTGTGTGTGTGTGTGTGCGTGCGTGCGTGCGTGCGTGCGTGCGTGCGTGCGTGCGTGCGTGCGTGCGTGCGTGCGTGTGTGTGTGTGTGTGTCTTTGTGAGAGAGAGAGAGAGAGAGAGAGAGAGAGAGAGAGAACAATCACACTTAGAACAATCACACTTACAACAATATTACAATATTCATATAATTTGCATGTAAAAGCATTTAATATGATCATTGGGAGCAGGGTTGTCTATTCATGGTTGAGGGCTGTTTGACTACCAGCTGTGAGGTTCTGGGTTCCACGCACTATGTCCTCAGACAATAGTCTTCCTTGAGCAAGATGTCTAACCTGGTTACCTGTATCCTGGATTCACTGTCAGTCACTTTGGATAAACGTCTTGAGATCGGTGATTTTCATGCATCGATAATCAGAAAAATGTCCCAACAATTATCAATATATCAATATATATTTTTCAGGCTGAAATAAACAGGCGTAAATAAAGCGTGCATCAGGGGAAGTGTCAGTTTCCTTGTACTGATCTGTTTGGCGTTTGCTGAGGTTTATTTCAGCTTTACAGTCTCTGGATAAATTATTAGGCTCTTAGTAATATTAGACGACATTGAATGAAAGGCCAACTGAATGAATTAGTTTAAATGTGGGCACATTTTTATACATCTATGTCTTAAAACCATTGTTAAAAATCCTAATCAGTAATGGTTGTGTGTGTGTGTGTGTGTGTCGTGTGTTGTATGGTGTGTTGTGTGTGTGTTGTATGGTGTGTTGTGTGTGTGTTGTGTGTGTGTGTGTGTGTGTGTTGTATGGTGTGTGTTGTGTGTTGTGTGTGTGTGTGTGTTGTGTGTGTATTGTATGGTGTGTTGTGTGTGTGTTGTATGGTGTGTTGTGTGTGTCTGTTGTGTGTGTGTTGTGTGTGTGGTGTGTGTGTGTGGTGTGTTGTGTGTTGTATGGTGTGTTGTGTGTGTGTTGTATGGTGTGTTGTGTGTGTCTGTTGTGTGTGTGTGTTGTGTGTGTGTTGTATGGTGTGTTGTGTGTGGTGTTGTGTGTGTGTGGTTGTGTTGTATGGTGGTGTGTGTGTGTGTGTGTTGTGTGTGTTGTGTGTGTGTTGTGTGTGTGTTGTGTGTGTGTGTGTGTGGTGTTGTGTGTGTGTGTGTGTGTTGTATGGTGTGTTGTGTGTGTCTGTTGTGTGTGTGTTGTGTGTGTGTGTGTGTGTGTTGTGTGTGTGTTGTGTGTTGTGTGTGTGTGGTGCAGGCAGCAGTGCGGCGGAGGCCCGTGTGTTCCGGGAGACCCGGGGGAGGAACAGCAGCGAGCCGCACATCAAGCGGCCCATGAACGCCTTCATGGTCTGGGCCAAGGATGAGCGCAGGAAGATCCTTCAGACCTTCCCTGACATGCACAACTCCAACATCAGCAAGATCCTGGGTGAGACTCACACACACACATAGACCCTGAAAGATACACACACACACACACGCACGCATATGCACAAATCCTGAAACACACACACACACACATACACATGCATAGACACTGAAACACACACACACACACACACCCTGAAACACACACCCTTATCCACGTGGACACACACTCAAAACAAAAACACACACACACATTCATGTGTGCACATACACACAGACCCTGAAACACACAGGCACACGCACACAAACACACACACACACACACATGCACACAGAAGGACAAGCACACACGCACACATACACACACACATAGACACATGTTTAGTGTTTGTGACGTCCACAACACCAGCTCTTTGTGTGTTGTGAGATGATGTGGTGTTGAACATGAAGCGTGTCTAAATACTCGTGGCTGTGAATCAGGGCATCCATCTTGCAGGGAGCGTGAGTTCAATGTGCTGGATGAGGGTTTGCCATATATTTACCTTGCAGTCGTGACAGCGGTGTGTGTACACGCACCCGTGTGTGTGTACGTGGATCCCGAACACAATAACACAGCTGGATTCCAGGGAGTGGGTGGCTGTTTTCAAAAGTCCCCCTCTGTTTCCGGTGTGAAAGAGCAACTTTTCTGATCATGCTCGATAAACAGAGCAAGAGGAGGGGGAGCGTGTGTGTGTGTGTGTGTGTGTGTGTGTGTGTGTGTGTGTGTGTATAATCAGTTGTTGGAGAGCACTGCAGATGTGCAGAATTCCTGTGGTGAACAAAGTAGACACTCACTTATTCTTAAGGGTCCTCGCAAAATCGCAGAAATGTTGCACTTGCAGTGCCTCAAACTAAACCAAGAATGCCCTCCATGATGACAAGACCTATAGTATTTGGAGTCATCCAATTGATGAATCAAACCTGAGGTGGACTCCTGTGAAAACAGCCATTTCTGTGAAAACAGCAGACAATCAATGTGGAATAGCTGTTTCCTTAGTTTACAGGTATAACACTGCTACACTGAATTCTGATACAATTCACGACTGAAGTGAGTGTATTTTATGAAAAAATACTTCAGCAACTATGAATCCATAAAAAAACCCTTCCTGAGGCCATCTCACCATCTAAAGCAGCCCTCTGCTTCCTTCCTCATGCAGGTTCTCGCTGGAAGGCCATGACCAACCAGGAGAAGCAGCCCTACTACGAGGAGCAGGCCCGGCTCAGCAAGATCCACCTGGAGAAGTACCCCAACTACAAGTACAAGCCACGGCCCAAGAGAACCTGCATCATTGATGGCAAGAAGCTGCGCATCGGGGAGTACAAGCAGATGATGCGCTCACGACGCCAGGAGATGCGGCAGTTCTTCAGCGTGGGGTAGGTGGCGTCGCCCGTCGCATGGCCCTCTGGTTTTCATGGGGCGTCTCTCATGTGTTTTACTGATCATGGAATGTTTTGAGAGAAACATATCAATGTTCAAAATGGCGATTTTGAATATTTTTGGGATTTTACAAATGTTCTTTTTAATCGATCTGCCATTGTCGGATGCAATGATGTCATACGTTTGCACTTTGGTGCAATTTGGTTTCTATGTACAATATGATACTTAACCAAAATAAGCCCTTTTATTTTCCCCTCAGGAAGAACAGTTCCACTGGGGTTACCTGTGAAGCCCTGGCGAGAGCTTTACTTGGGTGATGTCACTGGAGCTTCTTAGGTGGATATTTCTCACCAAACGTTTATGAATCGTTTACGAAGAATTCCTCCGAGGAACCTCTGCTTTGGTCTCCAATGGAGCCAATCCGAAGAACCGCTAAATGGTTCCTCCTTTTTTAATCTCTGCAACTCTGCACAGTCAGAGAAAACCAGTGGCATTGTCCTAATGGAAACCAGCCGTGGATGTGTTTAAAGCCATCCCAGTGGCAGAGCTTTGGAATGGCTTTACCAGGGACTCAGGCTCTGAATCCAAGTGATTTTTAATAGCTTGTCCTTTATTAAATTAGGACAATGCCGGGCGCTTGCGGGCAGTGAAACTGGACCCTGACAGACTTCTAGCCCAGTATGAAACATAAGCAGATGTTTCTGAGCAAGCAGAGAGAAAGAGAGAGAGAGGGAGATAGAAAGTGAGAGAGGAGGCAGACGTCACAAACTGAACCCCTACATTTATTTTGTGCGGTCAAGGAAATGGGGATCGACGGCAAGTAGCTAAGTAGCGAGACAGTGGAGGCACACAAGCAACGGCACGCTCCACATAATGGCAGCGGTGTTGTTTTAAAGCCTTTAATGTGAGAACCAGTCTGTCAGACCTGGTGTGAGAAGAAAGAGGTGGGAAAAACAGTTAGCTGAGCACACTGACAGCTCTACCCCCTACTTTATAGGCCTCATTTGAGGAGCCCCAGGGCCTGTTTGAGTGAAATGTGTCTACGCTCTCATTCCATTCATAGATCCGCAGGCTGTCTAGGCGCAGCCTTCTTGGACGACTACTGTTCACTGGTGCTCCGTGTCAGGGCTCGCCTGCCAACAAGGCGAGGTGTTGCCCTCCAACCCATTGGTGGCTTGAGAAAACGTTTTGTGCAGAACCATCAAAACTATAAGGAATCAATGTGTAATAGACCCTCATCTGTCTGGCCTTCTCTCTCTCTCTCTCTCTCTCTCTCTCTCTCTCTCTCTCTCTCTCTCTCTCTCTCTCTCTCTCTCTCTGGTTTCATCCTCATTTCGTTAAATCTTCACAGGCCTCAGCCATCGATCTCCCTCAGCAACAGTGTGAGCAGTGTCGGGGGCTACCCGGGAACCATCACCATGGCAAAGACGACGACAGTCACGCCCTCCCCCCACCTGACCTCGGACTGCTCCAGCAACTCGGCCAGCCCTGAGCCGGCCATTGCCGTCATCCAGAGCGTGTACGGCGTGAAGGCAGAGCTGGGCGGAGGAGGGGGCAGAGCCTTGGAACTGCCCAGCGTTCCGACCAATGGCGATGAGGAGGCGGACATGTACGAGGAGTATGAGGACGAGCACAAGTCGGATTACAGCAGCGACCACGAGACACGGGGGGCTGTCATCGCTAACTGAGTGCGCTCAGGAAGAAGAACAAACAACAGAACAAACCAATCCAACAAACAACAAGAGTGAACAAAGACAACAACAACAACAACAACAACAACAACATCAATAACAACAACCAATACATGAACACCTCATCCTTTTGCTCTTAGACACTTTTTAAATAAAGACAGTTTTACTGCAAGGATTCAACACTCCAGGCGTATTTTGTGGACATGGTGTGGGATGCCTCTAAACTCTACATACATGCACACAGAGCGCTGCACCGTTACCTTGGTGAGCCCACTTGGATAGAGGACGGAGCCAGGTACACCAGATTACACTTCAATTCCCTGACGATCTACATAGGAGTAAATAAAGCAAGAAATTGAGTGAGAGACAGAGAGAGTCGAAGAGAGAGAGAGAGAGAGAGAGAGATGACATTAGTGACTGACACATTACTACATGTGATAGCATGGATCGTGAAAAATGGGAAAAACATAGTTATTTCCAGAGCTATTCGGTCTTAAATATTTCTTTGATGAGTGATTTTGTTTTTATTGTAATTCCTTTGTTTGTTTGTTTATTTGTGTTGTTTTGATTTGCTTTTGTGTCTTTTTTTGTCTGAACTCTGCATACAAACCCTGGACTGTCTGAAAGGTTTTAATATAAACCCTAGCTCATGTAGTCTTATATTTTTACTTACGTTTTCCTATAAATATAGTGCATCTACACACGTTTTAGTTTCGTTTTTTTGAGAAACTGCTTACATTACATTACTGTCTATGATGGGGACTTGATACCCTAGCTCAGGTATGATGTGCCAGCGTGTGAATGTTTATTTCTTCTTAGTTTTCTAGTTTTTGTTGTAGGGGAGTTTTCGAGACTGTCAGTAAAATACAGGGAGCCATTTCCTTTGATTAACACATTATATTGTATTATTATTATTATTATTATTATTATTATTATTATTATTATTATTATCAATTCAATACCTGAATATTGTACAGTTTTAATTCAAATGTGCCAAACCTACATTCACTCGTGATGTCTTAGTCTTAACTTTTTACTGCTGCAAAAAAGTCTTATCACAACAATCACCGTTTGTCAGTCTAAACCAAGATGACTAGCAGCTGATTAGCTTTGGTCTAGCATCCACCCTGGTCCCCAGTGTCTTATGTCTGGCACCCTGTGTGGCAGAGCGCTGTCATTACAGTTCAAGACAGACAGCTGAGGCTGACAGACATCTGGCTCATTCATCTGTTCTCAAATATGTTGGTGCTTTTCATCGCATTGCCCGTATTTTCTTGAGGCCAAATGCTTGGGTGTTTTCTTTGGGTGTTTATTTTCTTTTTTCTTTTGTTATTGATGTCCACTACACAGAACTGCAGTATTCAGTTTGTTAGTCCCTTATGAAGATCTATGATTAAGATTATTATACATGATTTGGATGTGTGGGAGGTGGGTGGGGAGGGAACTTAATTTTTATGGAGACACTTTGAGAATGGACAAGTCTTAAAAGTGGAATTTCAGAGTGGTCTCTAAAGAGAGAGAGGGGGGTGTGGGGGGTGTTGATCCTACTGTAGATAGGATCTGCTCTCCTGGATCCTAAACTGTACTTCATTATAGATTTTAAATTGTTTTGAGCTGGTACGAGAAAAGTGTACAACATGAACTGCAGTTTTGTCTTATAAGTTTGTTAGTATTTAATAATATCTATATCTGTCAAATAGACAGTGTTTTGGGGTGTGTGTTTGATAGGCCCGGCACAAATCAATACTCGCTTGTCCTAATAAGGTCCGTTTTTTTTTTTACATGAATATTTAAAACACATGGGTCACAATTATTTTGTAAGTCATAACTAGTCTTTTTTTTTATTGTTTTGCCTTTTATCAATCAATGATGGTTGCTGAATCATAAAAACATCACACATGAATTAATCTATGAATGTTTTATTTCTTCATAAGACGATGTCAGGAAAGGTTTTATCAGGAAAAAAGAAGTTTGAAGCTGGGTTTGAAAAAAATATTTCAATGTTTTATCACATTTGTTTAAAAACAAAACTGTCACTTGTCTCATGCATAACACGCATCCTAAGCACTGGATATGAATGGTACCTTTTATTTGTATTTTTTTGAATCGACAAATGTGAATTTGTTGTGGAATCAACACAGCAAAATTACAACTGACAAAAGTAATACAAACAGAGAGAAGAATGAGAAGTCTCAGAGATGGCAGGCTCACGTCAATTCCTTTTTCTAGCAGATTAGAGTATTTAAGATGATTTGTATTTCCATTGCTGTAGCGCTAGTGCCACCAGCATAGAGGTCACATGACCGCTATGCTCTTGTCAGATGTGACCTCAGGAAGCAGAAACAAACACTTCCTGGTCATTTACATGTTTTTTCTTTGTGATGAGTATTGTATTTGAAATTCAATTGTGTGTTTTAACATTTCATTGTATTTATTAGCCAGCTTTGGCTCTAAAAGTGTCAGTACAACTTTTGTGAGAAAGACAATCAAAAAACAAAACAAACAAAAAAATTAATAAAGACTGAGATTTTCAGAACCACTGTTGTTTTTCAAATCATTTCAAATTGTTATTAAAACGAAAATGCATCACACATCACATAATGGAATACACTTGGACAATAGTGTCATAAAATAAATTGATGCTGGTTGTTAATGATGTTTAATATTAAAAAAGTGACAGGTTGTCCTGATTCCAATCTGCTGAACTCATTCTCAAACTTCTACATTTTAAATCAACTTACTTACTTCTAACCGTCTTCTAACAAATAAATATACTTCAACTTCTTCTGCATATTCCCCCATATCTCTAATGCTGTGTATATGTGTGTGTGTGCTATAGCGCTATGTGTGTGTGCCATCTATGTGTTCTCTGTTCATGTGATTGTTATGTGTGTTTATTGTAGTGTGTGTGTATATGTGTAAATATATGTGCATGTTTTCTGTGTGAATATATATATATATATATATATATATATATATATATATATATGTGTGTGTGTGTGTGTGTGTGTGTGTGCATGTGTGTGTGTGTCGGCGCCCTAGCTCCGCTCTGGGGGAGACATGGAGCTCAGCCATACGCACCGCATCATAAATCTAATAGTTTCCCAAATCAACTGCAGTCACCCTGCCAGAGGCCCCACACTCCTCTGGGTCACAGAGTAGGTGTGTGCACGTGTCTATCTGTGTCTGTGTGCTGGTGTAGATATGCGCTGGTGTTGAGATTGTATTGATAACAATGAATGGGGAGTTCCGATTTTATTGGTGTGTGTGTGTGTGTGTGTGTGTCGGTGATGTATTATACTTGAATACTTGACATACTGGTTCTGCACCCACACTCAAGTCTTCTTGATTTACACTTCGTGTTCCTTCCGTTCTGTAAGGGGACAGAAGATTTCTCTGCTTGTCTTTATGCATGTGTGTAAAGATGTGTGTGTGTGTGTGTGTGTGTGTGTGTGTAATACATATTATATACAAAGTGTAATAAATAAAAATGTAAAAGTAAGACAGATATTTCCTGTGAATATCATTATCAGAAGGGAACAAACAGTGACAGTGTTTCCCAAATGGAGGTATGTGTTTCCCAGGGGTATTTTTGAAGGATTGCCGGGGGTATTCTGAACATGAAAATTGTTTTATGTTTCATTATGTTTTAATATTGGTTATGAACAATTGTTAAATAACTCCTCCATAAGAAAACTAATGAATACCACCTTAATACAATTTGGTAAATCTGAATAGTAACATAGTAACACGTTTGCTAAATCTTTCCAATAAAAGCATATCACTTTTAACAGGGCGCTTGGCTGAAAAATATCTTAGGGGTACATTAGTGAAAATAGCTTGAGAACCAATTTAGGGCTTGAGAATATGAGGTGAGACAAGAAATTTACATTTAGGTCATTTAGCAGCTGCTTTTGTCCAAAGTGACTCACAACATTTGTCCAAAGATATACAAACAAATATATATCACTGACAGTACAGTAAGATTTTAACAGAAGTTTTTATCCAAGCTATCTTCTTTTTATTAGCGGTTAACAGAAGATTATTTGTCTATATACCCATGAAGATTAGGCAAATTAGTCTGCTGACGTATGAAAAAGCGACAGCTGTATTTACATCTAATTATCTAATGTCTCCAAAACAAAGATATATTGAAGAACGCTCCAAATGCACACCTAGACACACCCACTTAGCATAATCGCCTAAATACAATCCTCTAAATACATAGGATATTTTAATGTAAGGACACAAGGTCGTCTTCACGAGGTTGAGGTCTTTTTCACCGGCACAATTCCTATTGCAAATTCAGCTTTGGTCAGAAATAGTGATATTGCTATTTTGTTTTTGTTTTTTTCCTCAGTTTTTCGTGACATTTATGTGCCTGATGTAAAAGGACATTCAAAGTAAGCAAACCGATTTTACAAGCTATTTCAGAAATTAACCATGAGATAACTAAGACTGAGAAAATGTGTGGAAAGTATGCCACCTGAGCAGGGACTTGAGGAATGTCCCCACAACTTAATTTAGATTAGGTTAAAATTATTGGATGCCCCTTCTAGCTATATCTTATTTGAAAAAATATACTACGTCTATTGTCTGCAGAGGGAGGAACCATGACCAAAAATTAGGAACAGATTATACTCCTTTGAAATTCACCTTCACCTGACACTGTTGTGGTGGTCCTCAACAGCTGACAAGCAACAACATGTTTCTGTCTTGAAAGGCTCGGACGGACCCTCGAGGGCACTTGTAGCCTTTGATTCCCCAAAAGCCACATTTTAAAGTTTAAACCACAGTAAATATATATTTATTTTCCGTTATTAGTCCATTTAAGATCAAGAGTGTTATGAATCAGGTTTTCTTTTTTTTAACAACGTAACGCCCCTCCGACAGACAAGAAACGAAGAGGACCTCAGAGAGACAGAGGCATCAAAGCCAGGGATCTGTGTGATGGTTTCCATGATTAGAACTCAACTTCTCATGAAAGCCAACAACAAGGTGAGTGATAGCACAATGCTAGCGCGCCGTCTGGGCTAGCGTGTTGAATCATTAGTAGCTAGCTCTCGCTTTGATACGAGCATAGACTAGCCGGCATGCTAACACACCAGACAGGTTGGGACTGAGAGGGGCCAACAAAGTGCGGTTTGTCTCAAGAACCAGGTTGAACTTGAGACATATTTTAAGATCAAAATAACTTTGTCGGTCCTTTAATGGGAACATTTGTCCTGTTATTCTAAGGATGATTAAGAAAATTAAATGTTCAAAGTTGAGTGTACTGTAAAGAGAGAAGTAATACATTTCAAAGATGTGCAAATTTAGAGATGTGCAGTTTCTAGAAATACGAGTGTCATGTTGAAGCTGCTTGAAGTAAAACTTCAGGAGTGGAAACTTCTGGACCAAAACTCCAGAGGCTGAGGTGTCGGGACAAACTGTCTCGCTTCAAAGTAAATATTCAATATGTCAGTCGACACATTGTTTATCTTTCTAATAGGCGGCTCACATACATATAGCCCTCACACACACACTAACAAATCATAAAAATCATGACAATTCAGTGGAATTCTAACAAACCCCAACTTAATTGGATTGTTTATTAATATCGGGGCGGCAGTAGCTCAGGAGGTAAGAGCGGTTGTCTGGCAACCGGATGGTTGCTGGCTCCATCCCCAGGGTCCACCTAACTAAGTGTTCAAGATTAAAAATTCAAGATGCTTATTTGTCACATACACATACAGGATACATGAAGTGAAATGAAAAGTGGCGATGCTTAGTGGAATGTGCAAAATAATAATACAAATAACATTAATTGTATGGATCAGAATATTTACAGTATTTACAGTAAAAAAGCAGCAGGAATGACAAATATAAAAAAATAAAGGCAATATAAAAATATTAAAAATATGATACAATGTATGTTTGCATGTATGTATGTTATAAGGTAGTGAAATTATGTGAGTGTACTAAATATGTGTGCATGTGCGTGTGTGCATGGGAGGGGCAGTGAGGGGGCCCTTGTGAGGTCTGGTGATGACTGCGGAGGCACTTGCCTGACTGCAGCAGCTGGAACAGTTCATTGTTGGGGTGATAAGGATCCTTCATAATCCTGCAGGCTCTAGTTTGAGATCTCCTGGAGACCTACAGGTCCTGCAGGGTGGGGAGTGTAGTGCCAATAGTGCGTTAAGCTGAATACACTACCTGCAGAGCCCTCCTGTCCTGAGAGGAGATGTTGCCAAACCAGGCAGTGATGTTTCCTGTCAGGATGCTCTCTACCGCACCAGCATAGAAGGTCTGAAGGCTCCTCCGGGAGAATTTCCTCAGCTGCCTGAAGTGGAAGAGGCGCGAGTTCGCCTTCCTTACCAGAGTGACAATGTGTGTTGTCCAAGTCAGATTCTCTGTGATGTGGACTCCCAGGTACCTGTAGATGCTCACCCTCTCACCACGCACAGCAGTTCCAATAATCCCCAGTGGTGTGTAAGTCCTCTGATGTTGTGTCCTCTTAAAGTCCACAATCAGCTCTTTAGTTTTGGAGACATTCAGCATGAGGCTGTTGTCCTGGCACCAGAGAAAGGTTAGCAACTTCCTCTAGGTAGGCCTACTCATCGTTACCGGTTATCAGGCCCACCACCACTGTGTCATTGCACACTTGACAATGGTGTTGGAGTTGAACCTGGCCACACATTCATGTGTGTACATGGAGTACAGTAGGGGGCTGAGGACGCAACCCTGGGGGGATCCTGTGTTCAGGGTGAGGGATTTGGAGGTGTGTTTGCCCACCCTGACCACCTGAGGCTGGGTGTTCAGGAAGTCCAGGATCCAGGTGCACAGGGGGTGTTCAGTCCCAGCTCAATCAGCTTGCCAGCCAGTCTAGTGGTGTCCTTGAGCAAGACGCCCAACCCTAACTACTCCTGACGTGTTGGTTGTTACCTTGCATGGTTGACACCGCTATCTATGAATGGGTGAATGTGAGGCAACTGTACAGTGCTTTAGATGAAATCGCTATATAAAATGCAATCCATTTTGTAATGTTCGGTGTACTGGCAGGTAGAACCCAAACGCACGACCCAAACGCAGGAGACAGAAGTTTGAAGTCCAAGTTTACTTGATCGAAATAACATGCAAAGTCCAAAACCAGGAGATCAATTAAAACAGGCAAACAAGCCGACAAAGGGCAGATGAGAAATCCAAAATGCAGAAACGGGCCGGCAGGGTCAAAACAGGTAGGTCAGGCAGATCACAAATTCACTAGACAATCTGGCAGGGAACAAAGGGAAGTGGGCCGGTATATATGCATGGGGAACTAACTACAGCTGAGGAGAAGAGTGGGAAGAACCAGGTGAGGGGAATGAGGTGATTGCATGGCAGGGGGGAGTGGCTGGATTCTGGAATGACGGGAGAGTTAGAAAACAAACACCAGATAAACATAAACTGATTAAGATGCTGGGGTATTCGTGACACATTTACCATTTACCATTAATATGTGAACCAACAAAAGGCCACATTAGAGGCAGAGCCACAAGGTAAGACTATATTATTCAGGTGCTATGGTGTTCATGTTGCAGTGGCTGTTTATCTTAACAGAGCCCTGGCATTGGTCATGTCACAGACTAAGTTTGTTCTGTCATATGATCCATTCCCATTGATTGTGTCTGCTGACTTCTATTCTACCCTTGTCTTTACTGTTTCTTTCTTTAAAATGTATAGGAAACCGAAAAATGTAGTGAGACCAATATATAAAGGTATGTGATCCAATTGACATTCTTTAACAACTTTATTCTTCCAATGTAAAAGAACATATCTGGAAATAAATCTAGTAAATATCTAGATATGCTATATCTAATAATCACTCATTACCCATTACCAAAAACAAAATAGATACAGTGAATAGCATATGGAGCAAAACGCTTGGTAAATACACTAGATAGAATGATAAATAGCACATGTACCAAACAGACGGTATTTTGTATAGGCTATACAGTACAAGAGTTGCATGTAAAATAAAAAATACATGAAAATGAATGAAATCTGTAACAAATGTGCATTGTTAAAAAGTTATCCTCAGCTTAATTTATTTTTGTGAAATATATGAATTTCAAGTATAAAATGAGCCGGGGACCAGGGTCTAATTAGAATTCCAAGGGTCAGCCTTGGGAGCCCTTCAACAATCACTGAAAAGCTAAATGCAGTAGCTGAACATGGAATAAAAGAAAGAAATAATACAAAACTCACTTTCGCTTTGAAAAGACTTACTTTATTCCTGTTTGTGTTTCTATGTCTTTGAAACATTGCATAAAGGTCTATACTTCTTGTCTAATGCAATTAGAAGTGAAAGAAGAAATCTACCACATTTTTTTGAGGAAAATGGGCAGTGGACAAAAGACCAATTTTTTCCTTTTTGAGTCGAAGTCCTTGGTTCCCTTTAAGTGCATTAGTCTGCTAATTAAATATTATATGTTTAACCAACAATGGCTCTTTGAAAACTGCCAGATTGTTTGACTGAAAGATGTTCGGGCAGCCTTGATGAGGAGAAGGCTGTGTGACCGTGAAAAGGTAAAGAACAGCATTGTCGCCATTCCTCCCCTGGTTTTGACCTGCCGTGATCCTGACAAGCATTTTTTTTACAATCACGCTCCCCTTTGTTGCCATTCTTGAGTCTTGATGCGATTATGCAGAGCGGCAGCCTCTCAATGTCATCCCCAGAATGGGCGTCCGGGGCTCCAAAAGGCCTGATATTGCCTCCTGTATATTCACCGCTCCCTGACCCGCTGTGTGCTGCTCACAACCAGCATTATGCTCCCATGTTTTTAACCACCGCCGGCAAACAAGAGAGACAAAACATTAATTATAACGCTCTATATGTCAACCCCACCTACTTCAAGACATTAAGATTAAAAAATCCTGCAGATTGGATACTTTTTCAATTAATTGTTCCTGTTATCTTAGAGATAGTTGTTATAGATGTGTTTTGTGATGATGTGTAACATCACATGACATGACTATTGACTTTTGATTTGAAAGAGAAAAAAAAGTACTGAACCAGCTCTATGTTCTAATCTAGAATGACTACTCTGACATTTGCTAGAGGACATCATTTCTATTTAAATAAAAAAAAAAAACTGAAGCCCTTATCCCACACACACAGCATTAATGTTAACAACCATGTATGTGTAGCAGCTGGAGGCAGAGTGCAGGCTGGCATGGAGTTCCACCTGTCTGCAACCAGTGGTGCACGGACACGTGGAGCTCTGGGTTTATAGAGGTACACAGCATGCTGCTAATAGACTGCATGTTTCCCCAGACGAACGCCTGCAGAAGTAGACCATTAACACCCAGTGCTAGGGGATTATACAGGGCATTACCCTCTTGCTGTAGTAAATTGTTCAATTAACAAGGCACTCCATGACTATAGTCCTGTTTATGGACTATAGTAATGGGCTACAGTGTTATGGCTTATGGAAATTAAGGCATAAGTCACTTATATACCCAGGTCCCAATCTACATTCAAAACGAAAGTTTTTCAGGTTTTATTAAAATATACTTACACTAGAGGAGAAAAGACACAAAAGTCTTTGTCATCTTGAACAGATCTTGGTGTTGTAAGTGGAGAAGCTTGACAGCAGAGCTAATGCGCATCAGACAGCCTAAAAGCTCTCTTATGGAGCTGCACAGCCAACTCCATGTGTGGCTGTGCAGCTTGCGCTGAATATGGCTACAATTCATGTTCTGGCACTACAGCAAACTTCATCTTCATTTGCCAAATTGGTTTATCAGCAAACTCTGTGTGGTAAAACAACTATCTAAAAAATGACACTCAAAGCAGTTTGCTCTAAAGTCTCAACCACACAAACAATACAAAAACATTTTGATCTTCTAAATGACCACAATAGATATAATGGATCTAGAGTTAACGTGGATGTTTGGGGGGAAGTATTTTGTGCAGTTAAAGTTGTTAATGTTGCATTTCTAACCCTCAGTCAACTTGTAATAAGCCTCCTTCTTCTGGAAATAGAAGTTGAGTCGGTCCATCGCATATCTGGAGGAAGAGAGGAAGAAAATGCAGTCAGTTTCAGTCTATTTTAAAATTATATTACATAATTGTAATATATCTACCATATTCATATCTCATCATAAACTATTTTGGCCACTTGATGAAGAATTATTTTGACTCATCAGCTACTCTGTCTGTGAAGCTGCTTCTCTATTTTTCTGATATGTTATTCAGCGCTTGGTGCAGCAGAGTTGTGGGCAGCGCCATGCTGGCTTCTCATTGGTTGGCTTGGCCTCCATTTTCTTTCTTGTGCAGTCAGGTATTGGCTATATATATTGGTATAATGTCTACATATATTGGTATATGTCTATGTATTTATATGTTTTGTTGTGTATACAGGTATTATTGCGTTAGTAGACCCTTCTTAATAGAGGGTTCTCCCTGATGTGTTGTTTTTTACTCAATACCTTGAATTTCTACATCACATGGATGTTTAACCATGTGATGCTTTTTTATTTTAATGTTAAACTTAAATTAGGTGCTATAAGGTTCTATGGACGTTTTAGTTTTTACGTCATTGTATGAAAAGGCAAAAAAGAATAACGATAGATTAACAGCAGGAATGACAACTACATGTACTCAGTTAAACACCCACTATTGGGATATCCTTCAGTTTCTATTTAAAATAAACGTCATAGTGTATATACTAGAAATAACTGTGAAATATGTATTCACTTTTAAGAAAGACTCCTCTACTCTCACTCAATGTTTCTAATAAAATATATGTCAATGATTTTTTGTAAGTGAAATTACCTTTTTTGTATGTGTGTGTGTGTGTGTAACACAATGTAACGCAATTGCACTGTTGTGTTCCTTGAAAGCATGTTTGAATACAGACTGTGAATCCATTGCCAATAATCTACACTTTGGAAAACTCTCAAAAGACAGTGAGACACAGAGAGTGATTCATGTTTTTCAGGATTTA
>PIJE02000039.1:390058-425058 GCA_002895965.2 Coryphaenoides rupestris | reverse complement strand
ACACACACACACACACACACACACACACACACACACACACACACACACACACACACACACACACACACTTCAAACCAATGCAGTACAATTATAACTTCATTGTGTTATAACCATAAGATTGTCTTACCAGCAAATTCATTAAAATGGTTTCCGATATCGAATGCCTGGTAGTTGTAATTGGCATACTCATAGTCGATGAATTTCACTGTTCCTGAGAGAAAATGAGATAAAGTACAGCCCTTGTAACCACGACAACTGCCTTGCTCGCTGGTGTGTGTATATATACTGTATATATATATATATATATATATATAGCCGATGTATTATTATCATATGTTTCTATTTCACCAATAATCAATTTTCCATGTCTGTTTTTGTTTTGTTGTCATTAATTTACTTGTGATGTAGAAGTTTCTATTGGTGACCTTTTTTTTTGTCAGTGTTGAGACTCTTGGGCCCTGTTTCAATAGTCTTTCTTGCTTAGGAAGTTTCTTGCGGCAGGAACATTTAAGTGACGTCACTTAAGTGATCATCATGTAAACAATAACATTAATCGGGATTAATGTATGAGCGGACAATGTCAATTCCAATGTTATGTAGGTAATGAATTAATATATTTCTAATCTAAGAAGCGTTTTTTGTTGTCCATCTTCCCAGCAGACCCATGTGCATAACATGCACCGTCGCATAATAATGACGTATCTTAGTGTAAGTGGAGCCTGTTTCTCTTAACAGCCCAGTGATCTTTTCCATCTTTCCTTGATCTCACGATGGGGTAAAGTAGTTAGGAAAGGACTAAGGACCTATTTTTTGGACAATTTGGCTGGAAGCCTTGCTAAGGACTAAGGAGCGGTAGGTCTTTACGAGTGCTCCGTTCTGTCGTATAATAAACGGGGAAGAAGCCCTAGGCCTGTCGAATATTTTACAGAGATTTCACAGAGGCTGTTCTTTGTTGTCATAATGTTTATATTGGTGTGTGTGTGTGTGTGTGTGTTTAATCGTGTACAGCACTTTTATGTAGCATGCTAAGTTTACTGTTGGCTAGCGAGGCTAATGGAGTTTGCACATGGTTTCTCATGCAGTCTGCAGTTTTCTCTTTCGATTGAAGGCGTGTGCATGTAGGTATGGGTGCAGGTATGTAAGCTCACCTTTTTATTTCATTATGTACATTTATTTTGTGTTAATTTAAATTTCTTGTTAAAGAAGTTTGGTGTCTGGACATCAGCCGTGGCCCGTTCTTATTGGCAGGTGGGGCGCTGACCCACCTAAAGAAATTATTTGATGATATATCCTGGTATGGATGGATGGTATGACCTCAGTTATCAATCCTTTGCTTGCAGCACATGTTAAAGAAAATCTAAGTAACTTTGCATATCGCCTCTGGAGGTTGAGGTTAGCCATGGCCATGAAGTTGTTGCTATGCGTTGCCGAGCATTAAATGTTTGAGAAAGAAAGTCTTAACACAAAAACACTGAAATGTATTGGAATCAATCTGTATGGTTTAAAAAATGGTTGATTTAAAAAAGAGTAATAGATGTATCACATGATTCTAATGATTTATGATGTAGTAAATGAGCTTGTACTGCAGACCTCGTACTACACTCAAGATCCAATGACTGTTCAGATGCCTGGGAGCATATCACTTTTTTTGTGCGGCTGAGGTCACGATTCAAGGAAAAAGTTAAATGATTAGTATTCACCAAGATGGGTGAATGTTTTTGGTTTTCAAGTTTAAAAGTTTCCAAGTCACTATACTTGGCAAATAAGAAAATGTTAGCCTTATTAACCTTGTAACCTTGTAACATAATGTATATCTTAACTCCTATCCAGTGAACCCTTCCTGCCCTCCACCTCATGTTTGCTCCACTGGTGTGACATCATCTGGAAACAATATGGCCACCAAATGACCAATGGTTGGAAAGTACAATGAGAGGACATAATATCCTCATTATTTTGCGCCATTGGTTGGCACAGAACACATTTAATCAGAGAGCATCCATTCCTTGGTCGATTGAGTTGTGGGTAGATTGGTTTTATTCTATAGACATTTATTTGCGTGCCTATATTTGAACAAAAGCCAAAACGTGCAGTGAAAAGTTACATAGTGAGCTGGCACGATCAGCCTATTAAAGCTGCTTACAGCGTACCGGGGAAGAGACAGACAGACAGCTTGCTAACTGGAGCTTGGCGGTTATGTTGGAAATGTGAGCTCTTCAGAGATGTTTTTTGTGATTTCAGAGCAAATGGCCGGAGCTTCATCGTTGGTAGAATCCCATGTAGTTATAAGAATTTTTTTTATACATTTTGTATATCTTTCACGAAATACCCATTTGTAATTTTCCACTTTGATATTAACTTGCAGTGGAAGTCCGAACACAAAGTGCTTATTGATGAGGAGAGATTGAGATGGTGTGTGTAAAATAGTATGCCCATCTCCATAATGCCCAAGGACGACCCTGTGCCAGTTACACCAGCTGAAAGATGGAGAAGGAACCCGTACAGAAGGGCAGCAGGAGCGAAGAGTAGGAAGAATGTTTCTTTTTAAATACAGTCAGAAACTTGCACTGACACACAGAACACAAAAGACTCAAAAGAGCTTGGTGAGATACATGATTTCAAATGGTTGGTTTTTACCAGCTTGCTCCCAATCCATTGGGATATGTTTTCAGGTGTATATACGCTTCCACTTTAATGAGTCTTGGGAACAAGAGGACAGCGTTTTATTCCAGAACACTGTTGGCCCCTGCTGCCACTCTTTCTATTCACTGGCAGAAAACCAACTGCCTGTCCTGATGATAACAATTTCCTAAACAGCTCATTTCAGCTATATGCGGCTATATTTCAGAAACATACCAATCTGTTTTCAATTTTTTACTTTTTTAGTGTGTTGGTATCCTATTAATTTTCCGGTCTGGCTGACAGCCCCTCACCCTCGTTGTGATTGTAGATTATGTTTTTAGTCAGGAGGTCGTTGTGACACAGCACCACCGGGGAGTGTGTGCCTGAGAGATGCCTCTTCAGTGACTTAATCTCCTCTGACAGGACCTGGTGGCTGGGCAGGTCAGGCACATCCTGGGGACTGTAAGACACACACACACGCGCACACGCACGCACACACACACACACACGCACGCACGCACGCACACACACACACACACACACACCGATCGTGGTCAGAAACACTTGAGTGTGTGTATGAGTGTGTTCCGTCCAAGTAGAGTTGGCCTCATGTAGAATAGGACATTTGTGGAGGGTCCTGTGCACACACAGCTCCGTCACGCTGCACATTCTCCCTTCAGGCAACAAACTTGTTTGTAAATCAAGGAGAGACCGAGGGGGTGAGTCGTCGGCTGGGTTACACGCCTTGTTTTCACTCGCTTGATGACTCTATCTATCATAGATGGCCTAATGTCCTTGGCCAGTCGGTGAAAAATGCACCTGGAAGAAAGGGAAAAAAACGGCGCTGGCGCAGGCATTCCCTGGCTCCTAATTAATTTTCTTGTTTTCTTTTCAGTCGCGGAGACCCCCGGACAAGAGGGGGTAATTTAAACAATGTTCTACCTATTTATCCGAAGGGGAACAAACAGATGCTCCGGTATTATACACACTTGTCGACATAATTTAGTGGGACCTATTAGCCGTGCACAATAAAAGCCGAGGTGCGGGCCGCTGTTTATACAGGCGGACGGCGAGGATCTCAACTCTAGAGCGTCTTCCTGACGTCGCACAAGGCGTTTTAGCCCTGAGTGTGACCTGACTTTAATAACCCCGTGTGACTTAACGCCTTTGTTGAGATAGGCAAGTTACATGATGAGTATACAGGGACATGCATGCACACGTTCAATTTGTGAAGAGATAATTCCTGCACAAAGAAGTTAGAACACAGTGAGAGAATATTCTCCTTTAGAATATTACATAGATTTTCAAAGTGAAGTATTTCACTTTTGATAGTCATATATATGTATTTTGTTGAAGACTGGAATTGCAATAGGCCTAAAATGTATCTGTCAGTATTGCTGATTGAAATTCTGAGTATGTAGGCATTTACAAAAATGTCACATAAGCATAAATGTATGCTTAAATATATTGGCACATAACATAACCAACGGTAAACTACAACTAAATGTAGGCCTAGATATTTAACACGATTGGGTCATTGTTGAAGCAAGTTAACAAGCCACACAAACTAACATTAACATTTATTCTTAGTGGAGTTAAACTTTTTTTATCCTCATTGCCCATGCGTCATTGATCTAATTCCACTTTTATGAGCCAGGAAAAAAGACACATGTCTTTGATGGATCTGCACGACTCCATTTAAACCTTAATGTCTCTGACTTAACCAAACTCGGCGAGTGAATTATAGGAAGGAGCCTTGCCATTTCGAAGAAGTGCAGAGAAATAAAAGACCTCCGTTTTGCTTTGAGCGAAAACCTCTCCTCCTGCCACCCTCTCCTCTCCTCTCCTCCTGCCATCCTCTCCTCTCCTCTCCTGCATCTATCTCTCTATTATCTCCTCTCCGTCTGCGTCAAGTGAGCCCGTGTGTCTCTGTGAAGGAGCTCTAATTAGTGGAGTTTCCTCTTCTCGTGGTTCATTATCAGTGCTCCTTATTTACATATGATTTCAAACACCACCAGAGCAAAGCGCATCTTCCTCTTCCTCCTCCTCCTCCCCATCCTCGTTCTTCACTTTCCTGTTTAACGCGACGTGTGGCGGTCGGGGCGAGGCGGGGGTCGTGGCACAGCGGGGGGCCTTCGGGAGGAGACAAGGTTGCGCGTCTCTCACTCTTTTTTCCTCCCTGGTGCGTCTCTCGCTGCTCTTTTCCGCCAAGACGCGCAGCTGTCGTAGCCTCTCTCTCTCTCTCTCTCTCTCTCTCTCTCTCTCTCTCTCTCTCTCTCTCTCTCTCTCTCTCTCTCTCTCTTCCCCTCTCGCTCTCTCACTCTCTCTCCCTCCCCCCTCTCGCTCTCTCCATCTCTCTCTCTTCCCCTCTCGCGCTCTCTCTCTCTATCTCTCTCCCTCCCTCCCCCTCTCTCTCTCTCTCGCTCTCTCTCTCCCTCTGCCCAGCGGGTGAGTTGTAGGAAGCTTCCTCTCCAGGTGCAGCATCTTCCTGATCCCTTTCACCCCCACCCCCACCTCTCTCTCTCTATCTCCCCCTCTCACTCTCTCTCTCTCTCTCTCTGTCTCTCTCTGTCTCTCTCTCCCCCTCTCCCTCTCTCGCTCTCTCCCTCCCTCTATCTCCCTCTGCCCAGCGGGGCGGGTGAGTCTTAGGAAGCCTCCTCTCCAGGTGCAGCATCTTCCTGCTCCCTTTCACCCCCATCTCTCTCTCTCTCTCTCTCTCTCTCTCTCTCTCTCTCTCTCTCTCTCTCTCTCTCTCTCTCTCTCTCTCTCTCTCTCTCTCTCTCTCTCTCTCTCTCGCCCGCCTTTGTGCATCTCTTCTGAAGATCACATTCACAAGGAGTATTCACAACAATACAGTTCCTTCCCAGTTGCCTCCTAAAGTCTCTCTGACGGTCTTTTAACGCACGGTTGATGACACACACACACACACACACACACACACACACACACACACACACACACACACACACACACACACACACACACACACACACATTTCTTCTCTCTAACCGCGGCACGTAAGGCTGTCAAAGCGTTTGTCCTGAATGTCTCACAGCACAGCACCATCTACTGTCCGTGTGCATATGGTGCAGTTCACTCTCCACACATACCAACATACAGTACAGTACTCAAAGAATGCAAAATGCCAATCAAATTCCTACACACAATCAACTTGTTCTGAGGGTTTTCTTTTTATAGTCTTGAGATGTTGAATACAATTTAAAATAACGTACACAGACCTACAGTACACTTCCATTATTTTGTGGGCTTAGCCGATCTAGTTATGTGTGCCTGTTTGACGCTTGTCGTCTGCCATAAGTAAGCATTATGAAGGATTCATGACCCAACACAGGACCAGATGCACCACGGTGGCCACGTGTCTTTTCGTATTGCTGCCAAGGTAAAAAAAAGAAAAAAGATCAGTATCACATTATAACGTGAAAACGTCATTGTTATTACAATATGTTCTTCACGTTTTAACAATATACTGTATCTTCACGTTTAAACTAGGGTTGGGTATTGTTTGAATTTTAGCGATTCCGGTTCCGGTTCTGCTTATAGATTCCGGTTCTTATCGATTCCGAGTTTCAATTCCAATATGGTAAAAAGAAAAGAGGTCAAATGTTTAGATAACAAAAATATCTTTATTCTTTTAACCGTTACTGATCATTAACAAAGGGCATAAAAATCTTAATGAATAGATAAGGATTCATCTAGAGCAATCAATTCAACTAAGGTAGACAAAAGGAAAACCACACTCACAGTCACAACTCCTCTTAGAGCCTCTCAGACATGCTCAATGACTTAAACCACGTAAATTAGTAGTACCTGAGATAGAGGCAACGTTGAAAATTTTTGTCTGGAAAATACTGGTTTAAACAACACCATCATATTTGTGGATAATTAGTAGCAGAAAATGTTCTAATCTCTCATATATTCCACCCAACAACAACACAGTGGAAAGCAGGAGCAGTTGAACCATTTGTGGATAATAACATTTTGTGCTGCTTGTAAGATGTATGCAATTACTCAACAGTTATTGTTAAGAAAGATCACCATATCAGCCTTTTCGGGTAGTAGGCTATGCGGGACCTTTCTGGGCAGACAGTGTCTCCAGCAGACACTTGTGAGGTGCTCGTGCTGGCTGACACATTCGCGATCGGAGACCGCAAGACATCAAACACAGGACATTCTTTCAAATCGATGCCGTGCTGCCTTAAATGTTTGGTCAGATTTGAGGTGCAACCTGCCTTGCAGCTAATACATTTCCCATATTTACTGCACTTAGCCTTGTCGTCGCTTTCTTTTACAAAGTGAAGGCACACTTTTGACCATTTACCGCAGTCCATCTTTCACACTGCTGACATTAGCATGTATAAGTTATACATGTATAAGTTATACATGCATAAGTTATACATGTGTAAGTTATACATGCTAACTGCTAGCTCGGTGAGAGAGAGAGAGAGAGAGAGAGAGAGAGAGAGAGAGAGAGAGAGAGAGAGAGAGAGAGAGAGAGAGAGAGAGAGAGAGCTGGCTTTATTCTACATCAGATACCAAAGATCACAATAAGCGATTTACATCGTTTTGTACAAGTGGCTAGCTCAGCCTGAGGAGCAAAAGGGAAAAGGGGTTTGAAATGTATATAACCAATTACCAGTTGATAACTATTTGAACGATTAAATGTATGCATAACATGAATGATATCCAATTCCCTGCAGTTTCAAACAAAGATTAATCTACAGAGACTCCAGACTGCGAGGTGGCTACAACCATTCAGGAGAAGGGCAACCTGATCTCGGCCGAGGGCAGAGAGCCCTACCCCGGACTTGACTGCAGACTCTGAGTCCGAGATGGAAACATCGGCACCTGATCATGATTTCTGTGAGACTCCAGCGACGGCAGTGATGGCTGGCAGATGAGATGGCCAACAAGAATGAATCCTTGCATCGGAAGATTAGGGAGCGCAAACACCAACTGGAAGTGCTACAGCTGTGAAACCGTTTTGGTATCCAAGGGTCGGACGAGGACATTCGTTTGTACACCAGGTTGGTTTATTTAGGCTTTTGAATAGCATTACACCGACCTGTTGATCAGTATAGTGTCAGTAACAGTTGAGCTTAGTTAATAAGAATGTTCTGTAATCAATTCATACATTAATCTTTGAAATTAGTGGGAGAAATATTTACTACTGGTATGCAATGCCATGTTTCCCCTAGCTCTTATTATTCCATATATGACATTAATATATGAACATATGAAAATGTTATGTTCATATTAATATATGAACATAACATTTGTATTATGAAAAATAATTCAAATAGAATATTAAACATGTTTCATTTGGGAAAGCTCATTTAAAAAAACAAAACAGTCTAACATGAATATTATTACATTCTTAGGAATGCCTCATACAAGCATTTCCTGGCCTTTTGGAAATTGGTGGAGCCTGCAGTCAACACCAAGATGGTGCAGATTACCAGAGTCAGCAACTCTGAGTCCTCTCAATCAACAACGGTATGCAGCATCCAAGTGGCTTCCGAGTTGGAGTACGCCTCTTCCTCCGGTGGGAGGGCAGGGAGGGGTCTCTGGCATACATACCCAGGGCCCGCAGAGGTCTTAGTGGGCTGGTCGGGGTGCAGGCGATGGAACTCCGCAATGAGCCCAGGAGCCAGTATGTGACGAGCGGGGACCCACTGTCTCACCTCTGGACCGTATCCCTCCCAGTCAACCAGGTACTGCATACTCCTTCCACAGCAGCAGGATCACAACAGACGCCTAAAGGAGACGTGGAAGGTGGGGTGGATGCGCATGGTGCACGGGAGCTGAAGCCTCACAGCACAGTTCAGTCTTTGGGCAGTATGGATGTACTCGAGGTTCTTGTGGTCGGCCCAGACCAAAAAGGTTTGTTTGGTCCCCTCTAGCCAGTGCCGCCAGTCCTCCAAAGCTAACTTGATGGCCAACAGTCCCGGTTGCCGATGTTGTAGTTTCTCTCGGCGCCCTCTGGGACAAGAGGGCGGCTACCCCCACGTCGGATGCATCCACCTCCACGATGAACTGGCGGTCCAGGTTAGAAACCTGGAGGATGGAGGCCGAGGTGAACTGGGTCTTGAGAGTCTGGAAAGCCATTTCAGCCGACGGAGTCGAGCTGAAGGGCACCTTGGAGGAAGAGAGGGCTGTGAGAGGGGTGATGATGATGCTGTAACGGGAGTCAGGAACGGGCCAGGAGGTAACCGCTGACATGTTCGCCGGATCCATCCGGATGTTCCCCTGCGACACGATGTAACCAGGAGTGAGACCGTCATATAGTTGAACTCACACTTTTTCACCAACACTTGGAAAACAGCGGGGGCCTTGGTGAGACCAAAAGGTATAACCAGGTACTCATAGTGAGCAGTGGGAGTGTTAAAAGCGGTCTTTCACTCGTCGCCCTCCCTGATCCGGACCAGGTGGTAGGCGTTGCAGAGATCGAGCTTGGTGAAGATTGTTGCCCCTCTGTTATAACATGAAACGTTTCACGTTATAATGTGAAAATATATTCTAACAGAAATAACGTGAAGTTATATTTTCTATATTTTCTGAAAATATAATTTCACGGTGTAACGTGAACATATCTTGTTAAATCGTGAAAAACATTGTTATAACAATAACGTTTTCACGTTATAACATGATACAGATCTTTTTTTTTCTACCTTGGCAGCAATACAGAGAGATTAAAACAGAGTTTATTTCCACAGGCCATCAGGACTGTGAACTCTGACCTAACCAGGTCACACACGCACACATGCTTATGACTTATAACATACATACATTCAAACATATATCTGCATGTACTGTCTGTATGTCACCTTATTCTATATTTTTAAAATTCTATATTGTTTCATATATTTTACATGACTGACTTTTATATATTTTTCATTTTTATATTTCTCATTTCCTACTGTTCTTTTTACTGTAAATATTGTAAATATTCTAGATGATCTGGTTCTGATCCCTCCAATTCAAGTTGTCTTTAGCATTCTTTTGCACATTCCGCAGAGCATCGCCACTTTTAATTTCACTGCATATCCTGTATGTGTATGTGACAAATAAAGTTATTGACGCTTCCGTAGTTAATGGACTAGTCATGTGTTTGAAATGTGCCTGTTCGAAGTAGAGCATGACATTTGGTTGTGATGCCAGTAGGCCTACAGGAGAGTGATATTCCATGGGAATGGGGAGTAAAGGAATTATTGGAAATTTTGCAAACAGGAATAGTATACAGGCAATAGTATGTTTCAGTAATAATACAGTGAGGCAAGAAATGAGAATCCAAGGACAGGCATACATACATACATACAGTACATACATACATACATACATACATACAGTACATATACTGTAGATGCATACTTATACATGATACCGCACATACACTACATACATATACAAAGATTCCTCTAATTATAGTTCGATAACTCATTCTGGCACTTTGACAGACACTTTTGGCTTTCTTTTCAGCATTCAACTGCCCCCCCACCCCAGGAAGTCTTTGTTAACGGCCTATTTATTAAATATGACAAGACACCTAACCCCAACTGCTCCCGCGAGCTGGTTGGTGTATGAATGTGTGAATGCGAAGCAATGTAAAGTGCTTTGAATAAAAGCGCCATATAAATGCAATCTATTTACCATTTACCTGCTTTAATAAAAAGGTATGCTTTTTTGCATTTGAGGCATGTTAGTGGGTTGCTGGATCAGTTCCATGAATAGATTAAATGGGCTGAGAGTGCTCAGACTGCTTTACGTATGGGAACTGTCCTTCCTTTTCCTCAAGCATGAAATCCAAATGACGTTTTTATGCTTTCAACTTAAAACACCACAGTAGTAGTTAAGGATTGAGTGTGAATCTCAAGTGGTAGTCGATGATTCATCAAATATAATTCAACAGCTCCTATTGATCATGCTCACCTTTGAGTATCTGTGCCTCCTCCCATGTTGTCCTGCACCAGCATGAGGAGGTGGGACATCTTGTTCCAGAGCAGAGCCTCTGCTGGCTGCCCACTCTGGGGCTTGATGGAGTGGATCCTTCCCATTTCTGCTGCAATCAATCTACACAGACACATTTCTTTCAGTGTGGGCTCACCACCTGCAGGGAGAAGTCATTGGGGTCGGGTGCATTGTATACCGGGCGGTAGGCGGATCCCCAACCAGTAGGCGGAACCAGTCGGCATTGCCGACTGGTTCTAGGGACGTGGAACATCACCTCACTGGCGGGGAAGGAGCCGGAGCTTGTGCGGGAGGTGGAGTGGTACCAACGAGATATGGTTGGGCTGACCTCCACGCACAGCACCGGTTCTGGAACCAAACTCCTGGAGAGGCGCTGAACCCTCTCCTTTTCCGGAGTTGCCCAGGGTGTGAGGCGCCAGGCGGGTGTGGGGATACTCACAAGTCCCCGGCTGAGCGCCGCTGTATTGGAGTCTCCATGCGACTGCAAGTCGCTGGGGGGAAGGCTCTGACTGTTGTGTATGCCTACGCACCAAACAGCAGTTCAGAGTATCCGGCCTTCTTGGAGTCCTTGGGTGGCATCCTGGAAAGGGTTCCATCCGGGGACTCCATAGTTCTACTGGGGGACTTCAACGCACACGTGGGCAATGATGGAGAAACCTGGAGGGGAGTGATTGGGATGAACGGCCTGCGCGATCTGAACCAGAGTGGTGTTTTGTTATTGGACTTCTGTGCTAGCCATGGACTGGCCATAACAAACACCATGGTCGAACATAGGGTGGTCCACAAGTGTACCTGGTACCGGACCACCTTAGGCCAAAGGTCGCTGATCGACTTTGTAATCGTATCAGCAGATCTGCGGCCACATGTTTTGGACCCTCGGGTGAGGAGAGGAGCAGTGCTGTCAACTGATCACCACCTGGTGGTGAGTTGAATCAGATGGCGCAGGAGGCTGCCAGACAGACCTGGTAAACCCAAACGTGTAGTGAGGGTGAACTGGGAACGTCTGGTGGAAGCCCCTGTCCGTATGGTCTTTAACTCCCACCTCCGGAAGAACTTCTCGTGCATCCCGGGGGAAGTTGGGGACATAGAACCTGAGTGGGCCATGTTCAGAGCCTCCATTGTAGAGGCTGCAGCTTGGAGCTGTGGTCAAAAGGCTGTCGGTGCCTGTCGTGGCGGCAACCCAAGAACCCGTTGGTGGACACCAGCGGTGAAGGAAGCTGTCAAGCTGAAGAAGGAGGCCTTTCGTCCTGGTTGGCCCAGGGATCTCCTGAAACAGCAGATGGGTACCGGGAGGCCAAAAGGACCGCGGCTTCAGCGGTCACTGAAGCAAAAACCTGGGTGTGGGAGGAGTTCGGGGAGGCCATGGAGAAGGACTTTCGGTTGGCCTCAAGGAAGTTCTGGCAAACTGTCCGGCGACTCAGGAAGGGAAAGCAGGGCTTGGCTCAGACTGTTCTCAGTCGGGGAGGAGAACTGCTGACCCAGACTGAGGATATTGTCGGGCGGTGGAAAGAACACTTTGAGGAACTCCTGAACCCGACCAGTACGTCCTCTGAGGAAGAGGCAGAGTATGAAGACTCGGGGGAAGCCTCACCCATAACCTTGGTCAAAAAGCTCTTCAGTGGCAAAGCGCAGGGTGTGGATGAGATTCACCCTGAGATGCTAAAGGCTCTGGACATTGTCAGGCTGTCGTGGCTGACACGCCTAGTCAATGTTGCGTGGAGGTCTGGGACAGTACCTGTGGAATGGCAGACCGGGGTGGTGGTCCCCATTTTTAAAAAAGGGGACCGGAGGGTGTGCTCCAATTATCGGGGTATCACACTGCTCAGCCTCCCCGGGAAAGTTTATTCCAGGGTGCTGGAAAGGAGGCTCCGGCCGATTGTCGAACCTCAGCTTCAGGAGGAACAATGCGGCTTCCGTCCTTGCCGTGGAACAGTGAACCAGCTTTTTTACCCTTGCAGGGTTGTTGGGGGGCGCATGGGAGTTTGCCCATCCAGTCTACATGTGCTTTGTGCACTTGGAGAAGGCTTATGACCGTGTCCCCCGGGGAATCCTGTGGGGGGTACTACGGGAGTATGGGGTACCGGGGCCGTTGGTACGTGCCATTCGGTCCTTGTACAAACAAAGTGCGAGCTGCGTCCGTATTCTCGGCACAAAGTCGAACACGTTCTCAGTGGGTGTTGGACTCCACCAAGGTTGTCCCTTGTCACAGATTCTGTTTGTGATCTTCATGGACAGAATCTCAAGGCGCAGCCAAGGTGAGGAGAGTGTCCGGATTGGGGACCTCAGAATTGCATCTCTGCTCTTTGCAGATGATGTGGTTCTGTTGGCTACATCAGACCGTGACCTCCAGCATGCACTGGGGCGGTTTGCAGCTGAGTGTGAAGCGGTCGGGATGAGAGTCAGCACCTCCAAGTCTGAGGCCATGGTTCTCTGCCGGAAAACGGTGGAGTGTTCCCTCCGGGTTGGGAATGAGTTGCTGCCTCAAGCGAAGGAGTTCAAGTATCTCGGGGTCTTGTTCACGAGTGAGGGCAAAATGGAGCGGGAGATGGACAGACGGATTGGTGCAGCGTCTGCAGTAATGCAGGCTCTGTTGTGGTGCAGAGGGAGCTGAGCCGGAAGGTGAAGCTCTCGATTTACAGGTCCATCTACGTTCCAACCCTCACCTATGGTCACGAGCTTTGGGTAGTGACCGAAAGAATGAGATTGAGGATACAAGCGGCCGAAATGAGTTTCCTCCCCAGGGTGGCTGGGCTCAGCCTTAGTGATAGGGTGAGGAGCTCAGACATCCGGAGGGAGCTCGGACTAGAGCCGCTGCTTCTCTGCGTCGAAAGGAGTCAGCTGAGATGGTTCGGGCATCTGATTAGGATGCCCCGGGCGCCTCCCTTTAGAGGTTTTCCGGGCACGTCCAACTTGGGCCGACCCAGAACCCGCTGGCAGGATTATATATCTCGTCTGGCCTGGGAACGCCTCGGGATCCCCCAGGAGGAACTAGAGAGAGTGGCTGGGGAGAAGGAAGCCTGGGTGGCCCGGCTTAGCCGGCTGCCACCGCGACCCAGATAAGCGGACGAGAATGGATGGATGGATGGATTTCTTTCTTTTACAGCAAAACAAAACATTATCAGATAGGGAATACAACTCCCTTTGCATTTAACACCGTTATGTTCTTTTTCCTTAAAAAACAAAACAACAAAAAAGGGCATCATTATTAATGAACCTTTGACTGCTTCTTCTCTCATTTGGTTTACTTTCTTGTTGTTTTGGCACCTACTCTTAATTATGTTTGTAATTGTAATTGTGTCTTCAGATAAGCGAGGAAGAGATTCATGGCTATCTGAGTTGTGGAACAACATTTCATGGTTGGAATAACTATGGTGGAAGTAATCACACACACCTTAAAAATACAGAGATGTGTGTTATGTTCAAAACATGCCAAGCTTTTTAATAAACATACCACACTCCTTAATAATGGTGTTCAGCAGCAGTGACTGTAAGCTATTTCTCTCCTACCACACTGAACACTATAAATACAATTCAGCCATTACAGTGGATATAGATGGCCATTTTCCTTTTGTGAAAAGTAACTATGTAACTAAACATTTTCAATATAAAAATGCATGAGCTGCAATCCTAAGTATTTTTTTTTTATCAATATAAATAGTCCTTTAATGGTCAATTGTGAATCAAGCTTCAAATATGGACGTAAGACTCAGAATCAGAAAGAGTACGAGGAATATAGTGTGGTCTATTGGTGCAGAAATACAAGACACACAAATATTTAAAAAAATGCATGTCAAAATGACGCATGCGGATGTGCAAAGCATTATTAGAATTATTGAATAAATGCATTTATTTCTATTTTGGGTCATTACTATTTAAATAGTGGATTTTTACTATTTTATTAATTAGCAGAAATGTATTTCTTTGTAGTGTAAATCTTTTGCAATCTTAGTTTACACATACTGTATATGGAAATATACACTATGGAAAAGATGTGATATTGCAATGACAATATGTCAACCTGACAATGTCACTTTAAGAAAGGTGACGTGTAAACGCGTAAAGAAAGTGAATGTGAAGCAGGTGGTTAGAAAAGAGCAATATAGTGAGGGTTAAAACCTTTTTGTTCACAAAAGGAGGTACTGGTGGAGGCGCAGGCTTAAGTTAATTAAGTTAATAAATGGAGGTGCAATAACCTGGCGCTCCAAAAGTACCAATATCTTTGCTTTAGTTTGTTTGTTTGTTTATTTTCTGCTGTTTTGTGGTGAGATATTTTTGTCAATAGAAATGGGGACATTTCTTTCACGAAGGGGGGACATATGTAGTTACAGGCTTGTGAGGTGGGAGTGAAAGTGACGTTGTTGGTGGAGTCTTGTTGTGTAAGTTCATAAATAGTCGCATGACCAACATGACCAAGATGAGGGCAGCATGGGTACGCAGCTACACTTCTTATTACATCAAGAAGGCTTGTGAGAAAACATACTTGTCAGAAGTCTTGAAATCCTATCAGTTCTGCAAAACATCTCAAATAGGAGAAGATCTGGGCTGAGATTCACAGTGTGCTTTTCACGCTATTGTTGCTACTCATTGTTGCACTACCTGTGTGCGTCTGCTTGATCACCTGTGCCAGGAAATCAGAGGAATCCACACACGGCGGCCCGGCTGGGTAAAAACTGGACATAGGCTGGTAAATGTCCAGTAAATACCTGCGCTGGAGGTTTTCACCACAATCTACTGGACTATATTACAATCTATTCCTCTGTTCTGCATAATGGATGGGCTGGCATATGTAAACCACTGGACCACTGGACAGTGGAGATCGGCCGCCCGGCTCTAAAGATACCTGGTTTCCTGCCCATGATGCTCCTGCTCTCTGGGAACGTTCAACTAAATCAGGGACCAGTTGGTCCCTGATTCCAGGGACCAACGTCCAGCGTTGAGCCTCATCTGAGTAACTCCGAGGTGGTGTCTCCTGTGGAGGTGATTGACTGGGGACTTTCTGTGGGCCTACCTGAGTTCCCACGTAATGGAGTGAGCTTAATCAACATCAGAAATAATGATCTAGTAGGCCTAAATGAGATGCCACCGGTGGTCTCTGGGGATTTTTTTTTCTCTTCAATTCAGCAAAGCGCCTCCATTTGTTGGAACCCTGTGGTGAGGAAGCAGAGGTTATCTAAAACATTTCAACGTGTCAATCATGCGAAGGTCCTAGGGGACCCGAAGTTGAAACCGAGAGGACTTTTGGTGGACACTTGGACATCAGAAGTATTGCTTCAAAGAGCGAACAGTTGACTCATTTATTGTCTAACTCAAATCTGGTTTTTACTCAAATGCATTTATGGTGTCTGAATATCAATGTTTTAGACGAGATAGAACTTTGGGAAGGGGAGGGGGGTGCTGATTAAATTAAATTAAATGTGAATGCGGTGTGTTCAAAGCAATTAACGCTCTAGAATACGTTCAAAACATCTTGTCCCAGCAACTGTCATTCACTATCATAGGTGTACACAGACCACCTTCAGCAAAAGACACATTTTATGATCAACTCACAGAAATCAACTTGAATTGAGAAGATAAAATAAGAAAAAATTATAATAATTACAGACAAATATCACCTAGATCTGTCAAATAAAGGCCCAACAACGATTACAAAACTCCAAACTACAAAAGTATACAAGTCTTGATCTTTACTAATAAACCAGAAAGAATAACTAAAAGTTACAATTTGATTACTGGCTTATCCGATCAGAATTTAACTTTGGTTGCAAAGAAATTGACTAAAAATGTATTGAAGAATACTACTGCAAATACTCTGAGAAATGTATACATAAAGGTAAGCAAGCCATTTGACAATGAAATGATGGGTTTGAAATGGGATGATATACTATCCTCTGATGATCTGGAGTATGGATATGACTTTTAGAATTAACTCCATAAGGGAAAGATTTACTGTAAGGGCTCAGAAAAAAATCTGGAAAAAAAGTTACTTAAGAACTCAGATTAGCTAAATCTATTTTTTTTCTCCATGTAATGAAGGTGGCAAAAGGTAATAGTTAATTAATCTGGAAAAATATGAATAATCTTACAGGGATGGACCCACATCTTTTGGGAAAACTTCTCAGCTCAAAGCTCAGGGAAAATTAATTGAAGACAATATTTCTACTGATACAATTTCTCTCTCTTTTCACAAAAAGGGAAATGGATGTTGCTTAGATGTCGCAGGTCAGGTTTTTGATCTGGTTTCGACCAATGGGATACAAGTGAACAAAATTATCAGCTCTAAAAAGCTCTAAATGTAGAGATGCTTTCCAACTGGATACCATGCTCATTAATAAACATATATATATAAGATATTTTAAGACCCCCCATTGCTCATTTAATTAACCTGACTGGAAACAAGCCATTGCCACTCCTATTTTTAAATCTGGAAACCGGCATGAAGCCAGCAACTATAGACCCATAAGCATACTGGCAGTATTTTCAAAGGTTGCTGAGCAAGTTGTCATCGAACAACTGACAACTTATCTTAACATAAACTATTTTGGTTTACATCACATGCAGCTTAGCTTTAGAGCAAAACATTCCACTGAAACAGGTACCTTACAGTACATACAGTACGTATAAAGCAAATAAACATATAGAGCAAATACAATGTAGGCTTGATAAAGGAGGAGTAGTTGGTGCTGTATTTTTGGCTTTGTGAAAAGCATTTGATACAATCATGATGTTCTCATTTCTAAACTTTCTCGATTTCATTTTTCATCTAGAGCACTGGGGTGGATGTCTTCATATTTATCTAATAGGACGCAGTGTGTTAAAGTTAACGATGCACTGTCTATCAACATGAAGTGTACAATGATGGATCCAAATCTTTAAAACAAATTTACAAAAAATGATGAAAAACATTAAATACAACCTGCCATATTTTAGACAAATTAGAAACTGTCTTTCTGTGGATGCAGTCAAGATATTTATGCATGCCATGATCCTTTCCCACGTCTTATTGTATTACATGTTGGGGGCAAGCTGGGGAAACAGTAATTCAGCCAGTAGTCTTTGTACAAACAAACATTAAAAGTTCTGGATAAAAAGCCAATGTTTTAATGATCGAACTATTGCCTCAGAACTGATCCAGCAGACTGTACAGAAACTGTAGTTGGTGTTTCCCAACACTCCAAATCTTCAACCACTGTCTTCAACCACTGACAAAACGCTCAGGAACATTTAGATACATTTATACAAGCCTTGCCCCATCAGAAAGGACAATATACTGGATCAGTTATGGCTCTTTAAAAGGAGGCTATGAATCCATCCCACTCCCTCAGCTTGTCACGGCGGACCATAATTGTGTGCATTTCATCCCAGTATATCGCACATGCCTACAGAGAAGCAAAGTGTCCTCCAGGAAGGTGAAACTCTGGACTGTGGAGGCAACGCTGACATTGCAAGGCTGTTTGGAGTGCACGCTGTGGGAGGAGTTCATTGAATCCTCGTGGGACATCAACAAACTCACAGAAGTGGTCAGCTCATGGGTATCGCATTGTGAGGGTACTGTTATCCCTGTAAAGGTAGTTAAGATTTAGCCGAACTCTAAACCCTGTGTAAACAAACACCTAAAAGTGTTATTAACTGTATCTGTCTGGGCTAACCTCAACATCCACCAGTTCTCCCCAGGGCTGTGTGCTTTCGCCTCTCCTATACATCCTGTACACTGATGAATGCCGCAGTGAGATTCATAATCAACACATTGTGAAGTTTGCTGATGATACAGTCATAGTGAGCATACATAAGAACGAGGATACATCACCTGGTCTGGTCACAGACTAGTTTGCGAGATGGTGCCAAGAAGCCTTCTTGGAATTAAATGTGACCAAGGACACATGTATTGATTTTAGATGTCATGACTGCAACCCTGTTAAAACTAAAATGAACGGTCAGGACATAGACATTGTTGAGTCGTACTTGGGCACTATAACTGACAACAAGTTGAGCTTCTCCTCTAACATGTCGTGTAAAAAAAGCCAGCAGCTCCATTTTTGCCTGAAGAAGCTGCCTAAATTTGAAGTGGATAGGTCTTTGATTACACTGTTTTATATCTTTTATTGAGTCGATTCTTACATTTTATTTTATTTTTTGGTATATGTCAATCAATTTTAAAAACAAAAATGCATTATCAAGGATAATCAAGGTCTGTAGCAGCATCACACGTACAACAGTATAGCCTGTCTGACAGTACCCACCCACTACACATAGAGTTCCAGCCCCTGCCGTCGGGTTCCCGCTTTAAGCTCCCTCGAGCTAGAAAAGATACACTCCTTCATACCCTCAGCCATTTCACTGCTAAACAAAAGGAATAAATGTTAATAACAGCATGTTTTTATGTGACTTATGTGTCTTGATCTTGTTTTTACAATTGCTGGACAACCAGTTGCCCCTTTGGGGACAAATAAAAGTTCTACTTAACTTGACTTGAGTCAAAACAGAGGGATTAATCAGAGTTTATTTCACACTTACAGTAAAGTACAGTTATATTTGGAATGGGAGAAAAGCATAGGCAGCTGCGGCTAATGTTCAGGTTTATAAGTATTACGTAACTTTCTGAAATTCCTGCTTAAAATCTGAACCTATGTGTTGGATGTTACATTAACATTTTAAAATGAGCAATCATAATAATGTTACAAGTGTTGTTGTTTCTCACCAGTTGCCAAGAAGTGCAGCATTATCATTAATTTAGTCTCTCATCTAAATATACTCCCTGGAGGTTTTTTTTGGATGAGTGTATCGCCAGTTTCCAACTCCGGCTCTTATCCCAGCTATTATGCAGGCTATTATGATGCAATTATGCGATTATGAATGCTTGAATCCTCTGCTACATTTATGTACCACAGCAATATATTGCTCTCTTTCTACAAATGTACTCTTTGTAAGTTGCTGGATAAAAGTGTCTGCCAAATGGCCTTAATGTAAATGTAAATGGAATTATTTTACAAGCAGTTGCTAGTTGCAAGAATTTTCATCTCAAATCTTTCGTTGTGAATGTGGTAAATAGGGCAGAACAGATTTATACATCTCCAAACTTCAGCAAAACTATGTGTGAAAACCGGTAACACGATTCCAGTCACACAAGTGCCAAATGTATAATTACATTCACACAAGGGAATTCTTACTCTCATATGCGAGTGAAATGGTCCAGTGCACAGTTTAATAATTGCAATAAATGTCCAGAAAACAGCCGTATTAATGTAATCAATAGACTTTTAGAAGCTTTTGAACTTCACAGCCACACCTGCATCACTATGGCGCATGTATACTATATATCTATTGCAGTTCAGGCATTTTTCATCTTTTGTGATATGTTTATCGCGCATGTATAAATATACGATATATCCTTCAGCCATAATACACTGTAATACAAACCTGTATATGGACGGTTGCCTGAGCAACTGGTCATCCAGCACTTCTCCCCTCACAAACTCATAGCAGATACCGTTGTGGAAGGTGCAGAAGATCAGAGGACCACAGCCATGAGCATGGAGAACCTGGAACATCTCCACCTCCCTCTGGCGGTCCACGTACAGCTCGGTGTTCCTTCCATAGACACGCACCAGGACACAAGAGCCAGGCTCATGGAGAGAGCCCACGTAGCAGCCCGTCAGGCGGTTGGTGATACCTTCTGTGAATACCTGGGATGGGTGATGAGAGAGAGGATGAAGAGAGAGAAAGGGGAGGTGGCTGGTAAAGGACAAGTCCTCCTCCAAGGAGAATCTGAAGAGCGGAAAAGATGAGCACTTTCACATCAGGGCCCCAGGCCCGGATCAGAGTCCACTTGACCCCACAGTCCAGTTTGTTTGATTAATGTGAACACTGTGTACCTGTGTACCTCAGGCACATATCAGTGAACCGAGTCCACTTGTGTATGGTTCATGTGTACTTCTGTATGGTTCGCATCAGGTGTGAAAAACCCATCCCAGTGGACTACTACTCTGCATATCTAGATAAGCACACAACACACCCCAATCTCATCCTCTAAACCGCATGGCATAGCTGAGGAAGGCAGGTGAGAGGGTCTTTCTTGACATTGTGTGTGCCCATGAAGATCACAGAATAGAGAAAGGGCCACCTTTCTCTGAACACACTTAATGCAGAGAATCAGGGAGTCTCAGACCCTGCAGTACCTCCCACAGAATCGCATAGGCTTTCCAAAGCCCCCTCAATCACCTGAGAGAGGGTGAGTGTGAAGGTTGATAAGTAGTAGTTTGGACAGTGTCCCACTGTCACCCCCTGAGGTGCAGAATGATTTTCCAGAACCTCCTTGAAGCCAACTGAAAGTCCTTCTCCATGGTCTCTCCAAACTCCTCCTTCGTGCTTGACTTGTGCAACCATCACACCCACAGCCTTTCTTGTTGGTCAATGATATTGGCCCCAGGCCAGCCATGACCAGATATCCTCCTTTTTCAGCCTTGCAGCCTTGTCCACCACCAAGTGTTGCAGTCGTGACTAACACCAATGTGTTTCTGCCCTTAGCTCCGAGCAGCGGCAAGGTCCAGATTGGCCAGTTCTGCCCCGCACATGCCCATTGCCCAACGGGCATTGAAACTGCCCCCTACGACCCTGCTCACAGGTGGTGGCGTTCCTACATTGCCTATAACGAATGAGTCCGGCCGGATCATGTGAACTCCCCGGTCACAAAACACTTGTCTGCGAACACTACCCCCAGGCCTGGCTCAAGGGTAAGGTTACTCTGAGCAGGGTAATCTCAGTCTTGCGTATCACCATCATAGGTTTTTTGGACTGTTTTTGTCAGGATATTCCCCCCCTGTTTATGTTGGGTGGCATTAAGTTCCAGACGAGATAGCCCATTAGAACTCACAAGCCCTTCATATGGAAAATTAATTATTCAGTGGGCGTTCAGTAGGCCATTTTGGATTTTCAAGTGGCCTAAAGGGAGTGCATATCCAGAATGTGATGCTTGTATCACCATTTGGTCGACTGTGAATCTATTCTGCTCTGCTAACACAACCAATAACCAAAAGATATACTGAAATGGTTACATAATAAACATGGATGACTGTATGTCATGTCGATATAAATGAAATGCAATTAATTTCATGTTGTTATTTTGACTTCTTGCTGTCTTTAGAATCAGCGTTTAGAGTTCAAATTGTGTGTGTGTGTGTGTGTGTGTGTGTGTGTGTCATTTAAACAGATTAAAACAGCATTCACGACAGTGAAATGTTGATAGATGAATAGATAAACACATACAGCTTACACACAAATGAATATCACGTCCTTGGGTCTTAGAATGCAGTGACAGTGTGAAGGCATGGAGCACCATGTGTGCATTTAGCCTTTTAGGAAGTATGAATCGTTCTCCACATGTACTCTGGCTGCTGCACATCTCTGGGTACAATCCAAACAACAAAAGCCCAGCGCTCATAGTTTTCCCTCCCACCGTCACGTTCCCCAAGGCCTTCTATAGACCTCAGAGGGGACATGGCCCGTATCAGTGTTTTATCCAGAGTAGAAATGAACAAACATGGCTGCCTTGACATCCGATCAAGTATTCATACAGCTGGATCAAGGGCCAATTTGATACACATTGCAGCAGTTACAACAATATGATTAAATCTCTTACAAAACACAACAAAATCTTTGCCTTGGTTGACAATAATTTATATTTCTTTGTCAACTGTATGTATCTGGCATGCGTGAAAAGGTATTACTCTGTATGCACTCTTTGAATATATCGTACATTTTCCATGATTTCTTTTTCACTCTTCCAAAACAGACACAATGCATCGTTGGAACAGTCAATTGTGTGTGTGTGTGTGTGTGTGTGTGTGTGTGTGTGTGTGTGTGTGTGTGTGTGTGTGTGTGTGTGTGTATAACTGAACCTGGCCCAGATGCAGGGGTCAGCTCTTCAATGGACTGTCACCTGACAAACATAAACCCTATTTCTTCCATAGATTGGAGCGTGTGTTTGCACATGGAGCTGGCCCACGGGCCTGTCCAGTGAAAAAACACATTTCTAGGTAACACAATTCCCAGGATGCAAGAAAAATGGCAGCTCATTTTGCTATCTTGCTGACGCAACTTTGTGGAGAGATTCATGTGTTCATCCCATGGGGTATTAATGTGTTCATCTATATTAAATGCATGCGTTTGGCTGTAAGGAATTCAGGTGTTTATCATCAATGACAGTCATGTCCAGCCATAAGAGATTAATATGTTGCTCCGTGTTTTTTTAACTGTAGTTCTCGATACAGTTTAATAATTGACTTTTCATAATGATGGTGTTTGGAGGGAGAACTCAAAAGGGACATTCAACGAGATGTTAAGGGAGTTGAAGGTGGAATTAGTTGCAAATTGACTAGCTTCCTGTTTGTCTAGCCTCCAGACAGATGAAACATTAATGATGTACTTTGTACAACATGTACACTACAGACACTGCTTTCTTCCTGTTTGGGTTCAAATGTCCAAAATCTGGTAAGTTGAAAGTTAAATGTAAAACGTAAATATATATGCAATTTCTGTAAAACAACAGACCAACAATAGATAGATTGACAGAAAAAACAGCAAGGGACAGACAGACAGACAGACAGACAGACACAGGGACAGACAGACAGACAGACACAGGGACAGACAGACAGATGGACAGAGACAGGGACAGACAGACAGACAGACAGACAGATGGACACAGACAGACACAAACCAACAGACAGACAGACAGACAGAAAGACAGACAGACACAGGGACAGACACAAACCGATAGACAGAGAGATAGACAGGGACAAGCACAAGCTCACAGACAGACATAAGGACAGACAGACAGACACAGGGACAGAAACAGGGAGAGAGCGACAGATGCAGGAACAGACAGACAGACACAGGGACAGACAGATGATTAGATTGAATGATGTGTTGATTGATTGGTAAATAGAGCATACAATGACCACATTACACTTTATCAAGCAATTGTAACTTCTACTTGCCTTCATCTGAATGTCCGTTGTGTTCCATTGTGGGCGTAGTGTATCAAGAAGCTCCAGGATTCCAAGACTTGGTTCCTCCTCATCCACATGGATGTTGAGGTGAAGAAGAACATCCCCAGCAACAGAAGAAGCGTTCTCCATGGTGCAGTAACAGCACTGATGTTGGAGGCAAAATGTCCCAAAGTAGGCTTTGGTTCAAAGAATTTAGAACCTCAATGATCCGTCAATACAAAGTCTTGTTCTCTACACAGATCGGAGGTCTGCAGATCTCAAATGCCATACATATTGTCATTAATAGTGAGAGACACCTTAAAGTCAGCAACTAATGATACAATTTGCACTAAAACCTAACCAAACGAAAATGATCAAAGTACATTCAGAGCAGGCACCCATCCAAAAGAATGTACCATTTGTTGAAATGTTGACTAAACTATGGTCTTATGGTCTCACCACAGCTGCATCAAACTTTCTAGCAATGTTGACTAACCTGTTCAGTTGCTGGTCAAGTGACTCAGCACAGCGACAGCCTTATCAGGGGCCAATGTTCTCATGTGCATCCCCATCCACACTCCTTCACCCTGGGCTTGTGTTCTGGGGGAGAGGAAGGTTACACATTAACCAGGTGGGATCTCTGGGGCAAAGGCATTCAGATGGTCAGTCGTGGGTTGCGTCCATTCAAAACAGCTGTCTGTCAGTGCTAGCCACAAGCAACTAAAAGGACATTACCTCTTCATCGCAATACCTTCTGTGGAGTGCCCTCTTCATGAAAACAAGTCTTATCTGATTGTATTTAATGCTGTTAAACTCACCAATATTGCACATCTAAAGACAGCTTGGGTCATCCCCTTTGTGTCCTTGTTGTTTCTGTCAATGAATTCTGTGAAGTCTTCAAAAGAAGAACACTGTCATGCCCAGTACATAGAACAGTACACATGTACTGTACTATGTACTGAGAAAATAAAAACTGAAAAAAAGTTAATTAATATGTGGCGGACAAGTGTATGTGAGTGAGTTGAGTGGAGCACTAGGATTTGTGGATGTCACGGTGTTAACCTAGGGTATGTGGGCATAAACTCACTACCAACCCGTTCCTCCCCACCTCAACCACCTGACCAGGTAACTAAAACACCCTCCACACCCAGTGAGTCTGATACACAAGACAGAACTTTAAAGAATAAAACCCACATTTATTCTAATAATTATTAATTTGGTCAACAAGGACAAGTAAACAACAAACAACTTGGTCCATGAAAATATATATTAAAAGAAAAATTGAATACAGGACAAATGTACTTTTAGAACTGGTTCTACTAAACTAGTACGGTGGGGAAGCATACATATTTCAAGGAAGCATACAGTGAACATACAATTGTAGAGACACTTAGACACTATTTTAGTAATATAACAGTAAAATTCTCTTAGCAATGTCAATCGTCCGCCAAACACAACAACAACTTCAGAACGATACTAACCCGTATCCCCGACGTAATCCCCTTGCGCTCGAACGTTCCAGAATGCTCCCCACAGCCACCGAGAGCAGCCAGCAAGGAAAAAGGCGCAACAAGGACAGATCTCACCCGAGAAACAGCCAGCAGGGGGGAAAGACCAGGAGAATGGCTAGCCTGGCCGACGAGCTGAGATGGAACCGCAACAGCAGGTGTCCCTGTAATCCTCCGGAGATGTCTTCCACCGAAGGCGCGAAACCTGCCAGCGCCAAACAGGCTGGCAGCTAGCCACCAACACTGCTCACCAGCCAATCCAGTGCTGTACGCACGCTAGCCGTCCCACTGTTCTAGTCTAACCGTGACACGTGTCCGACCGTCTCCGTCTTCTTTATCTTCCGTCTTTTAACGAGACCTAAACCGACACTGTCGCAACTAACACGTGTCTTCGCTTGGGGAAAAGCTGCTCTAGGAATCCCAATGTAGTCTCTCTGGCCCCGCGTCTGACTCCGCAGAGGCTGGTGCTATGTCCGTCACCTCCGCCTCTCTGCTTAAAAAAAACCCCCAGAGTTCAAGGTGTCCGGCTGATTTATCGACCCCGCAGAGTCAGCGCGCATGTGCACAGGTCGCTCACAGGACATCGCTGGCAAGCAGACCAAACACCCCTCGGCCAAGTACACACAAAGCATATAATTAAAACACATCCCCACACATAGTTTTAGATTTACGTTCAAAATGGCTCCCCAGGAACCTTCACTCACTAACCTTTTACACCATGTGTGAAGCCCAATCATTGGTCTACTAATATGAGGAAAATCCCTATTTTGTTTTGCTAATCTGCTTTCCTCCTCCTATGTGGTCTAAATTCTTCTTTGGCTTGTTTTTGATGTGAGCTGAAACAGTGTTGGCTTGCAGCTGCGGGTCATAAATATAAGCATGGGCACCAATCTTTTCATCACCCCTTTTAAACCTCTCTGTCCCCGAAATGGTTTACTGGCCCATCAATGTACATTTGTATCTTGGAGTAAGAACAGATCTTCCCTATGAGGGAGGGTGAAACTGTGTTAAAAGGCTCTGTTACACTATGTTGCCCTCTCAGTCTCTCGACTCTCTACCAGAGCCCAGTCTCTACTCAGGCACACTCTCTACTAGGGGCTCCTGAGGCCTCCCAGGGGCACACTCTCTACTGGGGGCTCCTGGGGGGTCCCAGGGGCTCACTCTGTCCTAGGGAGGAGACAAGCTCTCTCTCTCCCAGGGAGCAGACATGCATCCATGCATCCATTAAAATGCTACTGGTCCTGCGTCCACGATCCTGATCAGTCACGTCTGCATGGTTGCTCCTGATTTTGTAGTTGGAATTCTCGGTTATTAGACTAGATAAGCTAACTATGAGGACGAAGCACCTCGTTTTCTTTTAAACACTACCAGCCATGAGGTAGTGTGAAGATTTCTTAGCTAAGCATCAGTATATAATAACTATCATGAGAACATCACCCTGTGAACCACGCAGATTTTGAGAGGATGAAGGGTGATCGATTCCCCTTTAATTCCCAACATCGATGGGCCGCCACTGCGACGTACACAACCCTGTTGCCGAACTGCGGACCATCAACACGCAACCCTGCCAAACCCAAAGCAGTTCTTCGAGAAAGAAAGAACCACCTCATGATCGTTACACACATAATCTCCAGTGAGGTAGATATCTGGGCATAGTTAGATAGAACTGTGTTATATAATTGTGTGTTAAACTGTTTATTGATATTGTCGGACGATATTGTAAACACGTTTTGCCTCCTTCCCTTATGTTTTGATCTAAAGTCAGAGTGGATCCCGTCCATTATTAGATCTTTACATGCCCCTCTCTTTTGGTTTTATCTCCCTTAAATCTCGTTTTAGTGTTTTGATATTGGTGTTAGAAGTAAGTGATTCAAATCCTCCTGCCTAGTCACTCACTGATCACGTAGATCCCTTTGTTAGGACTACCTCCCCCATTTACGCGGCCTCATCAGAGCCGCCATTTCTTTATCTTTCTTTGTCTCTCACACACACACACACACCACAGACACTTCAGGTTGTGCATTGCTTATTGTATTTAAGGAATACTTTATGGCATTTGCCAAATTGAATTTAATAAACATTCGTATATTGTAACTGTTTGTGGTTTTTGCTTGAATATTGTGCTGAAGCCAGCATCTGTTGTGTAAAGAACTCTGACTCCTTCAAACTTTACTAGCCTGTACAATCTGTTGTAGAAGAAGGCTGCATAGTATTCTGCTGTTGGTAAGTGGAGAAACAGAATCAGTGTTGTATTTCTGAGCTATTCTTGTAGATGAACTGGTAGAGCCATTTTCTTAAAAGCTAATCCTGTAGCAGGACTGGTAGAGGTATTGATCTTAAACTACCTGTAGCAGTGTTTGTATTTTACTTAAACTAACATTGTAAAGTAACCTATTGCAGTGTTGGTTTTACTTGAAAACTAATCTTGTAACAGGACTGGTAGAACTATTTCTCGTAAACTAACCTATCGCAGTGTTGGTTTTACTTGAAACTAATCTTGTAACAGGACTGGCAGAACTATTTCTCGTAAACTAACCTATTGCAGTGTTGGTTTTACTTGAAACTAATCTTGTAGCAGCGTTGGTAGAGGTATCTATCGTAAAGTAACTTGGATAACAGTGTTGATTTGTTGGGGTAGTGTTGGTAAAAAGGAACCTTGTTGTAGTATTGTTGGCAGAGATATTGGTCAAATTCACTTATTATAGAGCTGTTGTTGCAAACTTGATCATTAGCATATTAAGAGGTGGACACGCCCAGGGATAGTCACCCAGTTTCGGGCATTCAGCTGTAGTCAATTGAGGTAACGACAAGGAGGAGCTTAACCCTGCATGAGCCCCCCTTGTGCACTTAGCTATTAATACAGAGCTAGTATCTTAGCGTCAGCTGTAGCGTCAGGCCCTGCGAACGAAGACCCAGAACAAAGACAGGGGAGTCATTCTGTGGGAGTCCCAGAACAAAGACAGGGGAGTCATTCTGTGGGAGTCCCAGAACAAAGACAGGGGAGTCATTCTGTGGGAGTCCCAGAACAAAGACAGGGGAGTCATTCTGTGGGAGTCCGTCCAGGGAGTCCTACAGCTACAGGTTAGTCCTACACCTTCCCTCCTCCTGTGCTAGACATGTGCCGACAGTCCATTACAGTCTGGACATCCTACCGCGGCAGGTGTCACCGAAGACCCTCCACTCGCTGCCGCCACCCCTCCAATCTCCTCTACCCTACGATCTCAACCTACACAGGCCTTGATGTGAGAGGGGGACTTTGGAATTGCCAATCGTCGGTCAAGAAAACTGAGACCATTCTGGCCTACGCCGCCCTCCAGTCTCTCCACTTCCTGGCTCTCACAGAGACCTGGATCACCCCGGAAAATACCGCCACCCCTGCCGCCCTTTCCACGACCTACTCTTTCACACACACTCCCCGACCCTCTGGGCGAGGTGGAGGAACAGGACTCCTCATCTCTCCAAAGTGGTCATACCAGGTCCTTCCCCTGGAACACCTGACCAGATCTGCACTTGAACTCCATGCTGTATCTGTTACCCTTCCGATCAAGCTCAACATTGCTGTGATCTACCGACCACCGGGTCCTCTTGGCGACTTCTTCGACGAGATGGATGCCCTCCTCAGCTGTTTTCCTGAAGATGGCACCCCACTTGTCGTTCTGGGCGACTTCAACATCCAGCCAGAGAAGTTACAATCACCCGAATTCATCAACTTCTTCGCCACATTCGGTTTGGCGCTCACTCCTTCTCCTTCCACCCACAGAGCCGGGAACCAACTTGACCTTGTCTTCACAAGGTCCTGCGCCACTTCGGCACTCTCTGTCACCCCCCTCCCGGTGTCTGATCACCATTTTGTCGCTTTCACCCTCCCCCTAAAATCTCCCACCTCCCTACCTGCTACGCCTCACATTGTCACCTCCCGTAGGAACCTGAAAACTCTCTCTCCCTCTACTCTCTCTGCAACTGTCCTCTCCTCACTACCTCCCCCCCAACAATTCTCCCTCTTGTCAGTAGAGGAAGCGTCCTCCACTCTGACTTCTTCTCTCTCCTCATCCTTCGACTCACTCTGTCCACTTATCTCCAGACCGGCACGAGCCTCTCCTCCACCTCCCTGGCTGTCCGAAACTCTGCGGGCTCATAGAACAGAGTTGCGGGCAGCTGAGAGAAAATGGAGAAAATCTGACTCTGCTGATGATCTCTCTCACTACCTCCACCTCCTCTCATGTTTCACCTCTACTGTGTCAGCAGCCAAATCTGCCTTCTATCTTACAAAGATCAACTCTTCCGCCTCCAACCCCAGGAAACTTTTTTCCATGTTCTCCTCCCTCCTCAACCCTCCCTCCCCTCCTCCTCCCTCCTCCCTCTCAGCAGATGACTTTGCCACCTACTTTACAAAGAAGGTGAAGGACATTACCTCCTCTTTCACCCCTGCTTCTTCCCCCACTCCCCCTTCACCCACCCCTACCAGCCTTACCTGCTTTAACCCCCTCTCCTCTGAAGAAGTCAACAGGCTTGTGACATCCAACCATGCCACCACCTGCCCCCTTGACCCAATCCCATCCTCTCTTCTCCAAGACATCTCGGGCGACATCCTTCCCTTCCTCACCACCCTAACTAACACCTCCATCACTTCGGGCCTGTTTCCGACTGCCTTCAAGGCCGCCAGAATCAAGCCACTCCTTAAGAAACCCACCCTGGACACCACCGACGTCCGACACTACAGACCTGTGTCTCTCCTATCATTCCTCTCCAAAACCATAGAACGTGCTGTCTCCACCCAACTATCATCCTATCTCTCCGAGAACAACCTGCTCGACCCTCATCAGTCAGGCTTCAAAGCGGCGCACTCCACGGAGACGGCCCTGCTTGCAGTATCAGAGTCCCTTCGCGACGCCAGAAGCTCTTCCCTCTCATCCGTGCTCATCCTCCTTGACCTGTCCGCCGCTTTCGACACAGTGAACCACCAGATTCTCCTCTCCACCCTGGCAGAGCTTGGCATCACTGGAACTGCGTTATCCTGGTTCACCTCCTACCTGACAGATCGCACTTATCAGGTCACATGGAATGGCTCCCTGTCCAGACCCTGCACCCTTGACACCGGAGTACCCCAAGGCTCAGTACTGGGACCCCTTCTGTTTTCTTTATACATTAGATCTCTCGGCTCTGTAATCACATCCCACGGCTTCTCCTACCACTGCTATGCTGATGACACCCAACTGTTTCTCTCCTTCCCCCCCTCAGACACCCACATCGCAACACGCATCTCAAAATGCCTGGCCGACATCAGCAGATGGACGACCGCCAACCACCTGAAGCTCAACCTCGACAAGACTGAGCTTCTCTTCATACCGGGGAAAGACTGCCCTCAGATGGACCTACTTGTCACCATCGAGGACATCGAAGTCTCCCCTGCAGCCACGGCAAGGAACCTTGGCGTGGTATTGGATGACCAGCTGTCCTGCAACGCCAACATTACCTCTGTGGCCCGATCTTGTAGAATTGCTCTCTACAACATCCGCAAGATCCGGCCCTTCCTCACACGTGAAGCAGCGCAGATCCTGGTCCAAGCGCTCGTTATCACTCGTCTCGACTACTGCAACTCTCTCCTGGCTGGACTCCCCGCCTCAACAATCAAGCCCTTACAACGCATCCAGAACGCAGCAGCACGCCTCGTGTTCAACCTACCTAAATTCTCCCATGTAACCCCCCTCTTCCGCAACCTCCACTGGCTCCCGGTAATCGCTCGCATTCGATTCAAGACACTGGTACTGACTTTCATGGCTGTCAACGGAACCGCCCCTACCTACCTCCAAAAATTAGTCCGACCCTACGCCCCAGCCCGAGCACTCCGCTCGGCAACTTCTGCCAAACGACTGGTACCGCCTTCACTAAAAACAGCCAAACATCGCTCTTCCAAGTCCCAACTCTTCACGGTTCTGGCTCCGCAGTGGTGGAATGAGCTCCCGGCTCATGTCAGAACAGCCGAGTCGCTCGCCAGCTTCCGCAAGAGACTCAAGACCCACCTGTTCAGAGTTCACCTGGACTCTACATAACCCCCCCCCCCCCCTAGCACTAACCTGCGTGTTTATATGTCTTAACACTTATTAATGGCACTTAGCATTGTTGTTCGTTCTCAGATATTGTATCATGCTTAGAATTGCACGCCTGCCCAGCTACTTATGCAGGCAACTTGGCAATTATGAAACTCGTTCTATTCGTCTCGTAAATAGGAATGCTCGAAAACAGCTCTATTCTTATCTTCAGGTACCACAGTGATATATTGCTGCCTCTCCTTCAACATATGTACTCTTTGTAAGTCGCTTTGGATAAAAGCGTCTGCCAAATGCCCTAAATGTAAATGTAAATGTATTGATATGGTCATTTTTGATCTTCAATTTGATAGTTTAGTATATTTTATGAGGCTTAACCCACTGTCCGGTTATTGGTCCCTGATTTCAGGGTGGTGCCCCATTATTATTAATTCAGATTAATAGCTTTTTTTCTTGTAATAATGAATACTTTTCTTATAATTATTAATTACAAGCTAATAGCCAACCGTAGGACCTACGGCATTTGGCAGACACTTTTGTCCCAAGCGACAATAAGTACATTTGTCCAAAGAGGCTGAAACAACATTATAAAACGGGCACCTGAAATCAAGCAAACATCCTCGCCATGCCAAGCGACGCACATCCACCTAACTACAAATGCAAGCCTACAAGCAGTTTTCAAAGTTATCCTCCTGACACTGGACAGTTTTTCAGCGATTGCACAATAAATGGCAACATACAAATTTATATAAATAAATAACTGCAAGGAACCTTGGCGTGGTACTGGATGACCAGCTGTCCTGCAACGGCAACATTACCTCTGTGGCCCGATCTTGTAGAATTGCTCTCTACCACATCCGCAAGATCCGGCCCTTTCTCAGACGTGAAGCAGCACAGATACTGGTCCAAGCGCTCGTCATCACTTGTCTCGACGACTGCAACTCTCTCCTGGCTGGACTCCCCACCTCAGCAATCAAACCCTTACAACGCATCCAGAACGCAGCAGCACACCTCGTGTTCAACTTACCAAAATTCTCCTATGTAACCCCCCTCTTCCGCGACCTCCACTTCGCTCGCATTCGATTCAAGACACTGGTTCTGACCTTCATGGCTGTCAACGGAACCGCCCCAACCTACCTCCAAACGTTAGTCAGACCCTACGCCCCAGCCCGAGTGCTCTGTTCTACAACTTCCACCAAATGACTGGTACCACCTTCACTAAAAGCAGCCAAACATCGCTCTTCCAAGTCCCAATTCTTCTCTGTTCTGGCTGGCCGAGTCGCTCGCCAGCTTCCGCAAGAGACTCAAGACCCACCTGTTCAGAGTTCACCTGGACTCTGCATGGGGTCAGCCCTATGTTCCCACAGCCCTATGTTCCCACATTTCTAAGATTTTTCTCAAAATTAGGCCCTATGTTCCCACAGCCCAATGGTCCCACAGCCCAATGGAGCTTGAGAGAGTTTGGAAGCTAGCTCGCTCCTTCAAATCGCCAACCACGGGGTTGTCGGATGAACCCTCTACTACCAGAGGACAATTGGATAATAGGTTGGGTGTAATTGGCTACCAAATTAAGAGAAAGGGGGATAAAATCAGATACAAATGTATGATAAAGGAAATGTGGGAACATAGGGCTGTGGGAACATAGGGCTGTGGGAACATAGGCACGCTTCCCTTTGCATAACCGCCCCCCCCACCCTCCTCTGATAATCCTAGCACTAACCTGCATCTTTGTAAGTCTTATTAATGGCACTTAGCATTGTTGTTCGCATGCTTCGATGTTGGTAGCATGCTTCGAATTGCCCAGCTACTTATGCAGGCAACTTAGCAATTACGAAACTCGTTCTATTCGTCTCGTAAATATCAATGCTCGAAAACAGCTCTATTCCTAACTTGAGGTACCACAGCGATATATTGCTGTCTCCTTCAACAAATGTACTCTTTGTAAGTCGCTTTGGATGAATGCGTCTGATAAATGCCCTAAATGTAAATATAAATAGCCAAATTATGTTCATAAAAACAGTTTGAATTGAAATGTGTCTGCGACTGCTAGTATGTTGCAGAGCAACACGAGTGCAGGCCAGGAGGGCCTATTTCTTTCAACAATGTGTGACACACTCAAGAGGGGGTAGAGTGTGCACAGGACTGAAATTAATAAAATCAAGGTCCACCACCAAATCGAGGTACTTCACCCTTTTATTGTCTTGTTCAGGGGATAGGGGGGGTAGGGGGTTTTTCTATGGACCACGGCAAATTCACAGGCAGGAAGAATAGTCGAGGTCCATAAGCAGGGGTCGGTACACGTAGACGGGTCCTCAGGGAGAGCGGGATTCGGCGATGGGTCGGGTAGTCAGCCAGGCGGGGTTCGTTCACGGGGCGGGTTTTCAGGCGGTCCAGGGATTCAGCACACAGCAGGGTTCTCCTTCCAAAATGGGTCATACACAATAAGTCCTTCAGTAGCTTTCTAGTAATCATTACTCCCATACTCCTCTGCGTGTGTGTGCGACTTCCCTTTTTATATCCCCGTCAATCAACGCGTCGCTGGTCTCCCGCTGCGCTGCGTTGACGAGGTCCCGGATTGCCTTGAGTGGCATGACGTCACCGGACCTCCGTATTTGGGCATGAGTGTCAGGATTGGGAAGGGTACATATCTGTCATTCCTTACCTCTCCTCCGCTGCCACAAATGCTTGATGAACATTAATAAAAACTATTTAAATTGTAATATGTCTGTTAACCATATACCACGACCTGTCATGAGCTATTGCTTATATATGTTGCTGACAGTACAGTAAGTGTGTAAGTATTGTAGCGGCCAGGGGGGGGGCGTGGCCACCATACGGCCGCTAGATGACGTAAGGGGCCCCGAGGGATTATGGGAAGTTGTGTGTGGGTCACGTGTTGTGCCATGCGGTTGAGTTACTGCAGGAGTTCGAGTGTTGCAAGTGTTCTCTGTTCTTCGGTTAATAAAAGGGTTAATTATATTCCGCGTCCGCCTCCTCTCTGCCTGCTCCTCCGCGGTGTTCGTTACATTGGTGTCAGAAGTGGGATTTAAAAAAAAATGGAGAGCGAACTCCGCGATATTGAGGACGCTATTCGGGAGATGGAGCGACGGGTGTATTTCCCAGTTACACCAGGTGGCGCCAGCACGCCAGGGCCGCGTGCGACGAGGGAGAAGCAGCTTCGGGGGCCACTCGGTGGCAGCCTACGGGAGGCCGTCCGTCACCCAGTGACCGGGGTGGATACTCCAGCGCCGATGCCTGCCATGCCGAGTTGCAGCCAGGGGATGCTGATAACCTCCCCATTAACAGAACATGACCCACTGGCCAGCTCCCCGCCCGCCCTGGGGTCATACAGAAGCGCGGTAAAGCTCCCACGATATGGCGGAACCACACCATTGGGGCCGTACCTTGCCCAAGTGCGGATGGCGGTGCAGTTTGGCCGGTGGGGGGACGAGGAGGCGGCAGTTCACCTGGCCTTGGCGTTGGAAGGGCCGGCGGCGCAGGTCCTGTTAGACCTCCCCCAGTGGACCGGGGTAGCTTCACGGCCCTCACCGCCGCGTTGGAGAGACGATTTGGTCAGCGCCTCTCAGCCGAAGGAAACCGGGAGGAGCTGATGAACTGTTATCGGCGGGAGGGGGAGCGTCTGGGAGCACTGGCTGCCGACGTGCGCCTCCACACCCAACGTGGATATCCCCGTTTCAGTCCAGCTGACCAAGAGGACCTCGCCCTCCACGTTTTCCTGCGTGCGTTATTGCCGGAGAGCCTGCGGCAGCATGCGGCTTGGCTGCCCCGGTCGCTGGACCGATGCGCTACAGGAGCGGAGTGCTGAGCATGAGGCTCCATTCTTATCTCTCTCTTCTCTG
>PIJE02000039.1:305175-388901 GCA_002895965.2 Coryphaenoides rupestris | reverse complement strand
ACTGTATTCTTATATTATGAAGTGCTTTTCATCACTAATAAATGTAATCTATCACATGTATATATAATACTGTAGCGGCCAGGGGGGGGGCGTGGCCACCATACGGCCGCTAGATGACGTAAGGGGCCCCGAGGGATTATGGGAAGTTGTGTGTGGGTCACGTGTTGTGCCATGCGGTTGAGTTACTGCAGGAGTTCGAGTGTTGCAAGTGTTCTCTGTTCTTCGGTTAATAAAAGGGTTAATTATATTCCGCGTCCGCCTCCTCTCTGCCTGCTCCTCCGCGGTGTTCGTTACATTGGTGTCAGAAGTGGGATTTAAAAAAAATGGAGAGCGAACTCCGCGATATTGAGGACGCTATTCGGGAGATGGAGCGACGGGTGTATTTCCCAGTTACACCAGGTGGCGCCAGCACGCCAGGGCCGCGTGCGACGAGGGAGAAGCAGCTTCGGGGGCCACTCGGTGGCAGCCTACGGGAGGCCGTCCGTCACCCAGTGACCGGGGTGGATACTCCAGCGCCGATGCCTGCCATGCCGAGTTGCAGCCAGGGGATGCTGATAACCTCCCCATTAACAGAACATGACCCACTGGCCAGCTCCCCGCCCGCCCTGGGGTCATACAGAAGCGCGGTAAAGCTCCCACGATATGGCGGAACCACACCATTGGGGCCGTACCTTGCCCAAGTGCGGATGGCGGTGCAGTTTGGCCGGTGGGGGGACGAGGAGGCGGCAGTTCACCTGGCCTTGGCGTTGGAAGGGCCGGCGGCGCAGGTCCTGTTAGACCTCCCCCCAGTGGACCGGGGTAGCTTCACGGCCCTCACCGCCGCGTTGGAGAGACGATTTGGTCAGCGCCTCTCCGCCGAAGGAAACCGGGAGGAGCTGATGAACTGTTATCGGCGGGAGGGGGAGCGTCTGGGAGCACTGGCTGCCGACGTGCGCCTCCACACCCAACGTGGATATCCCCGTTTCAGTCCAGCTGACCAAGAGGACCTCGCCCTCCACGTTTTCCTGCGTGCGTTATTGCCGGAGAGCCTGCGGCAGCATGTGCGGCTTGCTGCCCCCCGGTCGCTGGACGATGCGCTACAGGAGGCGGAGCGATGTGCAGAAGTTCAGTACAGTAAGACGGTATAGTGCGTATTTTTCCTTTCCTGAATCGGACGGAAACCACTGCAGTAGAATCAGAAAGTTTTTATCAACTGGTAATTTTTCATTACTACAGCGTTATTTTAGTAACAAAAAAAATCTAAACTGCAATATTACATAGGATTGCTGTATGGAATTCAGTGGCTTTCAGGTCATCATCGGTCCACGTCCAACACAGTAACACTTGTTTTGAAAGAAGGCTGCATAGTAGTCTGCTGTTGGTGAGTGGAGAAACAGAATTAGTGCTGTATTTCTTAGATATTCTTGTCGTAGTGTTGGTAGAGCTATTTTGTTATCGTTAATCTTGTAGTGGTGTTGGTAGAGATATTTCTCTTAAACTAACCTATTGCAGTGTTGCTTTTTGCTGATGTTGTGGTAGTATTGATAATTAAAACTAATCTTGTAGTTATTCTCAAACTAACCTGTTGCAGTGTTGGTGTTGTTGTTGCAGAGTTGGTAGAACTATTTAGAATGTAACGTTAATTTAGCTTTAACTTAACCAAAGTTAGCTCTAACCAAAGTAATACTGGTCTAAATGGTCCCGTATAGTGCTGAGTGAGTCAATCACCCAGTTTCAGGCATTCAGCTTCAGTCATTTGACTTGATTGTGGGGAGGAGCTTAACGCTGCATGAGCCCCCCTTGGACACATTAGCTATTAATAGAGAGTTAGTATTTTGCGTAGCATCAGGCCCTGTGAATGAAGAGCCGAACAAAGACAAGGGAGTCTTTCTTTGGAAGACCCAGTCGAACAAAAACAAGGGAGTCTTTCCGTGGGAGACCTGGTTGAACAAAGACATGGGAGTCGTCCTAGAATTCATTACGGTCAGGACATCCTACCGTAGCCGATGTCGCCGAGGGCCCTCCACTCGGTGCCGCAACCCCTCCTATCTCCTCTACCCAACAATCTCAACCTACACAGACCTTGATGTGAGAGGGGGACTGGGGAGGGGGGAGAGAATTGCCAATCGGCGATCAAGAAAACTCACCCTCCAATCTTTCCACTTCTTGGCTCTCACAGAGACCTGGACCATTCCAGGGAACACCGCCACTCCAGCCACTTTCTCCACTGCCTACTCTTTCTCCCACACCCGTGACCCACTGGGCGAGGTCGGGGTACGGGACTCCTCAACTTTCCAAAATGGTCAAACCAGGTCCTTTCCCTGAAACACCTGACCAGATCTGCACTTGAACATCTGTTACCCTTCCACTCAAGCTCAACATTATTGTGCTCTACCGACCACCAGGCCCTCTCTGTGAGTTCTTCGATGAGATAGACCTGAAGATGGTACCCCACGTGTTGTTCTGGGTGACTTCAAAATCCAGCCATAGAAGTTACAATCACCTGAATTCATTAACTTTTTTGCCACATTTGGCCTGACTGTCACCCCTTCTCCCTCCACCCACAGAGCCAGGAACTAACTCAACCTTGTCTTCACAAGTTCCTGCGCGACTTCGGCACTCTCTGTTACAAGACCCACCTGTTCAGAGTTCACCTTCCTAGACTCTACATAACTCACCCTGCCTTTCCCTACTAACCTGTGTGTTTGTATGTCTTGGCACTGCTCTTATCCCAGCTATTATACAGGCAACCTAGCAATTATGAAACTTGTTCTATTAACCTTGCAATTATGATTGCTTGAAACCTGTTCTATTCTTATCTTTATGTACCACAGCGATATATTGCTCTTATATATTGCTCGATATATTGTCTCTTTCAACAAATGTACTTATTGTAAGTTGCTTTGGATAAAAGTGTCTGCCAAATGCTCTAAATGGAAATGGAATGTCATGGTTACCTAAATGTTAGGCTACATAGTATTAGATACAGCTTTTATCGTATGAGGAAAAGGCCAGATTATCACAAAGATAAGGAAATTCTTCTGCCAGGTCCCCCCCCAGGGCAGTAGCATATAGTACAGTACAAAGCAAATAGATGGTTTGAACATTGTGCACAGTTTTGATGAGATTGCATGGCAGGACTAGCGCTGTTCACACTCAAAGAGATAACACATAGGTACTATTGTGGGTGACCGATCGTCATAAAAGGAAAAAGCATTGCTACCGGTTCTATTCAGAAACATGAATAGAACCGGTAGCAATGCTTTTTCCGTTATTATAGAAGGTAGAAGGTAGGTACCTTTTGGCTGCGTTTAAACATTTAATTAGTTTAATACATCTATTTAAATACATCCTTCATTCGTCATTCATTATTAAAATCCCTTCTAAAACCATTAACCCCCCCCACTCGCCGCTACCTCTTATTTCCGGGGAGAATCCTATCTTCGGAACACTTAATAAATATTATTATTACCACCAGTTCATTGGAAATATGTCTGTTTTGGTGATTCTAAGACTGGATGGCAAATAATGTTCTATATGTGAATATAAAACTAGGATTTTATCCCTGAGATATTTGGACAAAATGTAACTTACCTAAACCACTGAAGCATTCAAATCCTCTTTAAAGATTTTATAACCAGTAATAGCTTACTTTATAAAATATTGGTTACTAGTTGTAGGCCTACTTCACTGCCAGTAGTACTTTATAAACTATTGGCTAACGGTAAAATAGTGGCTACATGGAATATCCTCATGTAATACCAGGCCACTGGTAGTTGTGTTGGCTGGTGATAGTTGTAATAGTTTTCCCAAACAAGTCAGTCAATAGATTTGATGGACTTGTGGCAGCACAACGGAGTGACAAATGGCTTGATTTATAAACAGATGCAGAAAAGCACTGCAGTGGCAACATGCATATGGACCATAGATAAAGACTGATTGCGTTCAATAGGCCATGGCCGCTCGTCTCTGCCTGCCGTTCTTTCCTGAATGTACGTGTATTTATTTACTGTATTTGAGCAAAGTTAACCGTGACACCCACGTCCATGATGTCACGTGTTTGTGCTCTTGACGATATCAAGAATTGGAATTCTTTAAATTATTTGTGTAATAAGATCTTATTTCATAGTTGCGGATAAGAAGACCAAGGTTCCTGGGAATGTCAAGAGCACAAATGCAAGAAGATAGTCTATTAAGGCTTTGTGAGACACTTCTACCTTCAATATCATCAACAATTAACTGAAATAATTACTTTAAGCAGTGTGTACGATTATGATAGGACATACAGATGTTCATGGGAAGAATAAGGATGTCCTTGACTCTAGGCAAAAAAGAAGAGCAATTATGTACTCAGAGCAAAGATTTCAGCAAAACGTTGACATGTTATATTTTACACCATATGTTGTGGCTCAAAATTTGAGTTCTGAATGCTTCTGATTACACAGAAGCATTCACTGTTACTTGTTACTTGATATTACTGTTAGAAATGCCACCTCCTTGTACTTAATTTAAAATGAAATAAAATGATGATGTAACTGTCCACAATTACTATAATTTTTTTATATAGCATCTCTTGTTTATGTGGAGTGGGTTTAGCAGCCTCACTTGGCCCGAATCAGAGTCTGGGATTGGGTGAGGCTTCACACCTGTGGTGCATTGGCCAATCAATGCAGGTTAAAGTAGCCATCACCACACACACTCAAGGTGGGCACTATAGCATTGTACCTCCTGCTCTTCTTCAACTCTGTAATTACAACAACTGCCTTTGTCCTGTTTGTCAGAAGAGCCCCAGCAAAGCCGCTTTAGTGGCGTGTGGCCACAGTTTTCAAAGTGTTTACAATGCAAACTCTTAGTAAGTTGTACACAACAAGCACACAGCAGTTTTGTAAACATTAACAACAGCAGGTTATTCATCCATTAAATGTATGTTGCCCTCATGTCATTCTGCTATGCTATGCTGTTAAATCTTTGAATCTGAAATCTGAATGTCACATTTACAACAATCTACGGTTGTGTTTAATATTCAGGGAGAGGAATCTCCAACCCATTTCAGACAAAGTTTCTGCTGCTGGGTATCTTCCAACGACAGGGTGGAGTCTATTGTCCAACCTTTGGTTCTCACATAATCCAGGAGAAGCATTAAAATGTCATGCATTTATCATGCTCATTCAAACATGAAGGTTCATGCTAGCTTAATGCCATGGAACATTTCAACATAATTATTCCATAAACACAAAATTAATCTCATAAACATTCAGGCACCGTGTTTTCAGTCTATTAAATTATTTAGATGTTGTGCCAATGTTTACCATTTTACATCATTACAGTAACGTCTTAGAAGCCACCACTATGGTGAACTTCTTGAACTGAATATTTTGCAAGCTTTTAGAGACAAATGAAATCACTCGCCATCAAAGTGTGTCTTCCCATCAAAGATGTTGTGTATTAAAAGAGAGATGAGTGTCTCGATTAAAAATGCAGGGCTTGGCTCCGGAGAGGTGGATGATCGAAGCCAATGTTTGTGTAAGTGTGTGTGTGCCTCTCATGCACAGTTGAACGTGAAGAATTGTGGGGAAGAGATGGCACATGGACAAGGATATACACACACACTCGCACACACTCGTACACACACACACACACACGCACACACACACGCACACACACACACACACACACACACACACAACCCCCCCCCCCCCCCACACACACACACACACACACACACACACACACACAAACCCCCCCCCACACACACACACACACACACACACAGTGTCTTTAATCGTAAATTATGTGCTTATATATAATTTCAAGCCCTGAATATATGCAGATGATGCCTATCATCTATAATTGATTATAAGAGAACGTACTGTACTTTTTTTTACTTGAAAGAAGAAATAAATGGGAATTACTCCCATAATATTTCGATTTTTGATGAATTAAAACCTTCAAGGTCACAAACGTTTTCCATTTTTCTGCTCGTAAATACATGGAAGGAAACAGTTGTTCGGTATATCTACTCACTACTTCAAATAACTACCACTGCTGTTACTGTTTTGTGTTTTTTATATGTAATGCTGGTCAATTATTGAAAATCTATGTAAATACAAGGTCAAATAACTGGGGGAAAAGCAGAAGGTAGAAAGGCAGCGGGTAACTTCACGATAGTTTGATAGAGAGCCTAATATTAGCATAAACATAGCAATTAACCATGGCTAATTCAAATGAGTCTGCTGGGTTACTGCAGAAAGGTGCAACACACGCATACCTAAATGTATCTAAGGCTAGTAGTATGTATAACAATCATGTGCATACTGTTTTTTCTTTCTCATAACCCTTTTCTTTTATTGAGATCTACATTTCAAGACTGAAGCCAAAAAATTATAATACCACAAGTGTGCTTCTTCACCTTGTCTAAAGAACAAAACTCCCTGGAAGGGAAGACGGAAGCCTTTACACAAAAGAACATTTTGATAGTTGTAAAAGACTGAATTACTTCATATTGACTGTCTCAAAAACCAAAGATAAAGACATCCTTCAACAGCACCACCGACCCCCCTCCCCCCTCCAGTTTTCCCTGTACTCCACCGCAGCGCCTCACAACATCTTCCCAAGGGAAGCGTTCCATTTTTTATTACAAGGCAAAAATGTGTTGGTGTCCTTTATCAAACAGCTCTTTAGAGGGGGAGGGGGCATTTAACCTTTTTATGCAGTCTTACATTCGGTTCTCTCAAGGCCTCTCCTTTTATGAAGCTCTTGTAGGATAATAAAAAAAATACAAAATCTAACTGCGAGCTCGGACTCATTTCATGGCACGGTACAGTATATTTATATTGCAGCTACAATCAAAGCCAGCCAATATGCCATCTCTATGTCTACGCTTCCCCCAGAGCCCCTCACTACCCACTATATTCCACCGACATTTTGTGTGCAAATGCAGTAATAGACACATTCATCACATCAAAAGCGATTCAATTTTCTTTTCAATCACCCACCGGTATGAATAGTGCTGCATCCTCCGCGGCCAACAATGAGGGAGCCATTACCAGGAGCCAACGGACGGCCCTGCCCTCCCGACACATTCACAGGGGGAAAGTGTGTCAAACTGTTTGCCGATACTATCGTTAGTTCAACACAAATGGCCTGGGCGGCAGCTTTCAGACAGGTTGGCATCCAATTTTATTGTCAGACAAATGTGATTTATTTTGCTGCCTGTGGATGGTAATGATTGGGCTGCGACGGCAATGTTGCACGTCGGTAATGATGGCAGTTAGTCCATTTAATGCTCTAACTCTTGTGTCAGCCGCGATGCCGACAACTGCAGACCCGACACATGGTATTGGTTGATCACCTGGAAGAGGAGGTGTGTGACATACAAGGGACTCGACAGCTACAATTAATTGTTCAGCAGTTCTTCCACGCCTTCATTATGGTCTTCTGTGTAAGTGTGTTTTGAGAAAATATGTCACATTTTGGTGGTTTGACAGTCTATTGTTGAGGCTTTAACTGGTGTGTTACTGCAGGAATATCACTAGTGTAGGAGTTATCCTCTTGACAGGTTGTTTACATTGTGTTAACTAAAGTATCAGGTTTCAAAATGACCCACAAGATGAACAATCATTACCTCATTTTTAAGAGAAATATTATTGTCAAATATTAGATGTTGCAAACTTTGGCAATTTGAATAAAATACTGACCAAATATTTGACATTTGTACAGCTTCCTTTCTATAACTTTGAGCTATCTTCAGGTTAGATTTCAGGAGTTTTGGCAGAAATGTTTAATACAACTGCAGATAAAATGAACATAAAAACGTAGTTGGCTACACATCTATGTTATGCTTATTACAGCATGCAGATCACTGAAGAACCTCTGCAGAAAAACACAGATGCTGCACTTTCTGTCGTCATGTGCCACCCCTTGGCGATGTTGTGCATGGCGATCTTGTGCCAAACCACAGCCGGTGAGGTCATCCTCGAGCGAGCACAGCAGACCTGAGAGCACTCACTTGATCTCATGTTGTTGGCAGACGGCGGCTTATTCAGCGCCTTCACTCACGGCAGGGTTGAAGCCGTGCCGTGGAACAATGTAGCATATTGTACGGTCCTACGTAGCTTCTTTAGAGCCACTTGTAAATGTCAATGGCTATATGTATCTTGAGACACGGTTGTAAAGAATGTTTCACTGGAAACAGTTTGGTCTGGTAACATGGGTCGTGCTTGAAGTGGGACAGTGGAAGCCTACTTTAGATATACTTTTGGGCCATTGGTATACTATAACGATTGAACATTGCACCTCTCTGGGCCACTCCGCCTGCCTTCTCTCGCTGGTGCAGCTGGGGTCCTGCATCAGGGCAACGGCCCTGTCCATGCTTCTGGATCAGTGGCAATGGACACAAACAAACCACCGGGGACAGAGGCTGCTGCCTATTTCAGGACCTTGCCACATTGCCAGTGAGTGAACGTGCATGAGTACAAGCCTGCCTAGCTGTGACTGATGCCGGGATGGGCCCGATAGTCTCCCCTCTGACAGCCGACGCTAACCCCCTCCCCCACCGCCACCACCCTCTCCTATAGATAGATAGATAGAATAGATAGATAGAACTTTATTAATCCCGAAGGAAATTCTTGTGCCAGGTTGCATAGCAATACAGTACAATAAAACAATGTGGAAATCAATGGAATAATAAAAATAAACTAACAGATTTACAAATTTACAGTCAAAATATACAAATATGTCGGCAAGATAAGATATTCCGACGACGAAAGCAATTTGGCATAATTGAAGTGTAATATTATTGGACATGACATTAAGAATATTGCACATGATGATGAGAGGAGATGAGAGGTAGTGTTATAGATAATATTTATAGATAACATGATAATAATAATAATAATAATAATATAGCACATGATAGAGTATTCCACATGATGTTGGACAGTCATATTAATATTGCACGTAATACTGAGGAAAGTGCACATGATGTTGAGAGGTAATATTGCACATTATATTGCTGTGTTCATTGTCTTGTATTTCAACTGTCCTTCCAACAGAGGGGTGAGGAGTTATAGATCTGATACCTATCAGATATACAGTGCCGTGAAAAAGTATTTGCCCCCCCAACACATTCTTCAAATTTTGTTGTCTCAGATCCTGAATTTGAAATGGATTAAATTAGGACTTTTCCCCACTGATCTTCAAAGTCTTGAGCATCATGTCACATCAAAAGAAGAATTACCCTAAATTTCAAATATTAACTAAAAATGAAAAACCGTAGTTATCAGTGTGAAAAAGTATTTGCCCCCTTTGTTTAGAATAGGGCTAAATCGGCTCAGGAGCAAAAGTTTTCTCATCATTCGATGTAATAGAATATCTGTGCAGTAACAGGGGGTTTTGAATAATTTTTCCTTAAGGAATTATTCACATTTGTGCTTTCTTTCATGCACAACTGACATAAGGTGCCTCCAATGCATCTGAATGTGGTTTCAGCTGTACCACAGATTCTGCAACAAAGTGTTTGAGTACAGTGTGGAATACATGGTTGACTGAAGGATGGCAAAGAGACTAGTTCCTTAAGTTGCACTTGTACATTGGATGTTGGTATTGATTGGTATTATTCCCATTGCATAGAGATAGAGCATATAACACATGTGTTTACCAAGTATGGCAGTAAAAAGAACAGAATTATTTGTAGTGGAAAACAGAACTATACAGTTACAGAACTATAGAGTTAGTGAAGTACGGTTACTAAACTACAAGCAAGCAGAATTTATTTCAGCTGTGGTCTGGCTCCTGAATTCAGTTTGAATTCAAATATATTCAGTTAAATTACCATGGTATTGCATCTTGTATATATTTATTTTAATATTTAAAGGACCCATTTTATGCTCTTTTTCCACTAGTTGACACAGTTCCTTGTGGTCTTTGTGAAATGTTTGTGACATGTTTTGGCCCTGTTCTCCAACGTCTGTTTCAATTGCTTATGCAAATAAACCACGGCTAACACTGTTAACCCCACACCCCACACCCCCAACAGTAATGGGCCAGGCAGGGGTGTTGGATTGTCTGCCATCACCACTAGATTCTAGCTGCGGTGAACAGTGGGCTGCCTGCGACTACCGTAGCATTTACACGCTACCGTTTATGTAAACACACAGCCTTTTACATAAACACCAGTCTTACTGGAGGCCGCAGGATTCCTATCTGCATGGAGCTATTTTAGCCCCTGTAGCTGGATGGCTGTGTCAGGGATGTTGTCGTGCATCCACGTCCAATTCCTTGTTTCAGAGCTATTGCTCTGAGTGATTTGGGACAGAGGAAGTCAAGCCTGCACCAGCAGCCAATGCTCCGAACCGAACACTGAAAATCCAGCGTCTAAGGGAGGAACTGAAGTCGCTCAAGCGGCAGTACAAGAGGGCAAGGGGAGTCGAGAAGGCCGGACCAGGAGACCTTCTGGCAATCCTCAGGAAGGAGCACCTGACTATTCGGAGAGTGGAGAGCTACAGAAGGAGGCGGACAGAGAGGGCAGTTCAAGTTGACGAAGCAGCTCCTTGGCCAGAAATGGACCGGCCGCTTGACCTGCTCCAGAGGCACCATCAATGACCATCTCAAGTGCACCAACAGTGACACCAGAAGAGAGCAACCACTGGGCTCAGGTGATGCGCTGATAACACCACCAGAGCCAACAGCAGACTTCAATCTGAAGGAGATCAACCTGAGTGAAGTGGGGGAAGTGGTGAGGAGAGCAAGATCTAGCTCAGCACCAGGCCCAAGTGGAGGGCCTTATAAGGTCTATCAGAGCTGTCTGAAGCTGCTCCATCAGTTTTGGAAGGCCCTGAAGGTGATCTGGAAGAGAGGGAAGATCACCCATTCATGGAGATACGCTTAAGGAGTATACATACCGAAAGAGGAGAGATTCGAGAACATCGACCAATTTAGGATAATCTCCTCGCTCAGTGTGGAGAGCAAGATCAGCATTGTGTCTTGGCTCTCCAACTTCCTGCTGAGTAACAATTATATTGACACGTCGATACAGAAGGGAGGAATATCAGAAATCTCTGGGTGCCTTGATCACACAGGCGTGGTGACCCAGCTCATCAGAGAGGCAAGAGAGAGCAAAGGGGACCTGGCTGTACTGTAGCTAGATCTTGCCAATGCTTATGGCTCAATACCCCACAAGCTGGTCGAGGTTGCCCTGGAAAGACATCCCCAGAAGGTGAAAGACTTTATCCTGGACTATGACAGCAAGTTCAGCTTCAGGGTCTCCTCTGGCCAGCTGGCATCTGACTGGCACCAGTTAGAAGTAGGAATAATCACCGGGTGTACCATCTCAGTGACTCTCTTTGCGTTGGCAATGAATATGCTGGTCAAGTCAGCAGAAACGGAGTGCCGGGGACCCTTCAGCAAGTCTGGAGTAAGGCAACCACACATCAGAGCCTTCATGGCTGACCTCACGGTGACAACAACAGCTGTGCCAGGTGCCAGGTGGATCCTCCAAGGGTTCGAGAGGCTCATGACGTGGCTGCGGATGAATATAAACCCACAAAGTTCTGAAGAGAGGGAAGATCACAGACCAGTTTCACTTCAGGTTGGGAGAAGACCACATCCCGTCACAGAGCAACCAGTGAAAAGCCTTAGGAAGATCTTCAGCTACAGCCTGAAGGACACAGATTCCATCAAAGCCACTAGAACTGACCTGGAAGGCTGGTTGAGAGCTGTGGGCAATCCTCTGGCCCCTGCTCATCTATGAAGTCCCAATGATGGCAGTAGAAGATTTAAGTGGAAGGTGAGCAGCTATCTCTGCAAATGGCTGGGCTTGCCACACAGCCTGAGTAGTATGTATGGAAACATACAACAGCATCGATCCCTGCACCAGATACTCTGGTGCAGGGATCGTAGTGAAGATGGGGAGGAAATGGAGGGCAGCTGAGGTCCAGCAGGCAGAAGCTCAGCTAAAGCACAAGGTTCTGGTTGGGAGTGTGGCACGGGGCAGGGCCGGACTTGGGAGCTCAACATCGACCCGATATGACACTGCCAGCGGGAAGGAGAGGTGGAAGATTGTCCAGGAGGAGGTGCGTGCTTCAGTGGAGGAAGATCACACAAGCAGGACAGTGGCAATGTGACAGCAGCGTGCCTGGATGAAGTGGGAACAGGCGATGGAGAGGAATGTAACCTGGCAGGACATCTGGAAGTGGAACCCCTAGAGCAGGGGTGTCAAACTCAAATACACAGTGGGCCGAAATTAAAAAATTGATACAAGTCAAGGGCCGGACGGGTTCAACGTTTATTGAAAACTTATTGAAACAACCTTATTGCACATATTGAACCTGGAACTAACAAGGCCTATAGATTATTGCCTATAAAACAACATTAATTATGAAATAAAAATTATAAATAAATAAAAAAAAGAACATTTTCTACAGGCAAACAACAGCCAGAAGTAATTTACTTCAAAGAAAAATCAAATGTCCTGTAGTAGCAAGAGAACAAAATGCAAATATTAAACTGCATTAAAAACTGAAACTGCGTCAAAGCACCGTTTGCTGCTCTGTGATGCTCACTTGTCTGAGCCAGATGCTTGGTGTCTCATCTTGGTTACAAGTTCATCAATGTCTGGGGTCAGGCTCTGAGCTGAGGAAATCCTCAGGATTGAGTGAAGGTGTTCATCAGTAAGACGAGTCCTGTGTGAAGTTTTGTTTATCTTCATCAAAGAGAACAGTTGTTCACACAAGTATGTGCTGCCAAACATAGAGAGCGTTTGAGCAGCCTGGGAGCGTAGCTGGGGCATTGTGTCGGGGATGAAACGTGGAAACTCGGCAGCGCCCACAGACTCATATTTTGCCTTCAGTGTGTCACTACATTGGAGCTCGATCAGCTCCATTTGCAGGTTTGATGGTGCGCTTTCCACGTCAGCTGCAAATGGATTGCTGAGCAGTTCAAACCTGCTTTTTTGGGCTTCAAAATCGGCAAATCGCCGTGTGAAGTCAGCAGTAAGTATGCCGAGTTTTTCAGTAAACTGTCTATTTGGGAAAACGGCGGCAGCGACCTGCTCTTTCATTGTTTGGCAGTGCGGGAAATGGCTCAAGTTTTCCTGAAGAATCTGCGTCTCCCACAGGCGCAGCTTGGTTTTAAAAGCCCTCACTGTAGCGTACATGTCAGTGATGACACGGCCCCGCCCCTGAAGCTGCAGGTTTAGCGCATTCAGGTGGCTCGTGATGTCACACAGAAACGCTACTTCACACAGAAACTTTTTATTTCGGAGCTCTGATGTGTCTTTCCCTTTGCTTTCCATGAAGTCACAGATCTCCTCACGCAACTCGAAAAATCTTTCCAGCACCTTTCCCTGGCTTAGCCATCGCACCTCTGTGTGATAGGGCAAGTCACCATAGTCCGAATTTAACTCCGCCAGAAAAGACTTGAACTGGCGGTGATTTAAACCTCTGGCTCTGATAAAGTTAACCGCTCATGTTATGATGCTCATTACATGTTCCATTTTCAAGGCTTTGCCACACAACGATTCCTGGTGTATGATGCAGTGATAAGCTGTCAGCTCACTTGTGACGTTTTCATCCTGCATCTTTTCTCGGATCCTCCCCACCAATCCACTCTTTTGACCGCACATCGCAGGCGCTCCATCTGTTGTCAATCCAACAAGTTTATCCCACGGCAGCCCCATTTTATCTACACATCTGGACACCTCTTCAAAGAGATCTTTCCCCGTAGTTGTGCCATGCATTGACTGTAATCCAAAAAACTCTTCTGTTACGCACAGGCTTGAGTCCACTCCACGGATGAAAATTGACAGCTGGGCAGTATCAGAAGTGTCGGTGCTCTCATCCACAGCAAGGGAGTACGCGATGAAAGCTTTTCCCTTTCCCACAAGCTGTTGTTGGAGATCGGCAGCAAGGTGACGAACACGGTCAGCAACGGTGTTTCGGCTCAGGCTCACATTTAAAAATGCTTGCCTTTTTTCTGGGCACACGGCGTCGCAAACTTTAATCAAGCAGTTTTTGACAAATTCCCCCTCGGTAAAGGGCCGGGATGATTTTGCAATCTCTGCTGCCACAATAAAACTGGCCTTAACAGCAGCCTCGCTTTGTGATTTGGCTTTAGTGAACATAGCCTGCTGTGACACCAGACTTCTTTTTAATTCTTCTACCTTCTGGAGCCTGTGTGTCGTGTCCAGATGCTTGTATTTGTCGTGGTGCTTCGTCTCATAGTGTCTTTTTATGTTGTATTCTTTCATTACAGCCACACTGTCTCCGCGCAGAAGACACACAGCTTTGCCCTTTACATCCGCGAACATGTACTGTGCCTCCCACCTGTCTTGAAAACCCCTGTTTTCAAAGTCCACCTTTCGTTTAGCCATTTTGTGGGGAGAGGGATGAAAGTTGACAGAAGTGCTGATGAAGGAGTGGGGGGCGATTTCGCGGGCCTGTGATTGACGTGCCGAGGCACGGGCAGTGCATTATGGGATTTGTAGTATTATGGTGGCGCGTATGATATACCAGCGGGCCAGCTCTAATAGTAAATAGATTTTGTCATGCGGGCCAAAGATAATTCATTCACGGGCCGGATGTGGCCCGCGGGCCTTGAGTTTGACACATGTGCCCTAGAGGGTCAAGTTTTTGATTCAGGGGGTCTATGATGTCCTGCCCAGCCTATCCAACCTGTTCACATGGGGCAAAGTAGAAACACCTGCATGCCCTCTATGTTCCAAGACACCCTTGTGTCAGGTTCTGCTGCTCCATCCATACCCAGCCTCTTTCGAACCATCACTAGACCCCCTGCAGTTCGCCTACTAGCCCCGCATTGGAGTGGAAGACTCCATCATCTTTCTGCTGCACAGAGCTTATTCTCACCTGGAGGAGGCAGGCAGCGTTGTGAGAGTCACATTCTTCGACTTCTCAAGCGCTTTCAACACCATAAAGCCTGCCCTGCTTGGGACTAAGCTACTGGACATGCAGGTGGATGCTCCACTAGTGGCCTGGATCACCAACTACCTCACAGGTTGGCCACAGTATGTGAGGCTGAAGAGCAACATTTCGGACACAATCGTGAGCAACACGGGAGCACCTCAGGGGATAGTCCTGTCTCCCTTCCTGTTCACACTCTACACCTCAGTCTACTACTCAAAGTCCGCCACCTGCAGTTTTCGGATGACTCTGCCATTGTGGGCTGTATCAGCAAGGGACAGGAGTCCAAGTACAGGAGTGTGGTGGACAGTTTCGTGGAGTGGTGTGGACTAAATCACCTGCAACTCAACATCGCTAAGACTAAGGAGTTGGTGGTGGATTTCAGGAAGCAACCAGTCAGCATCAGGGGGACCGAGGTGGACATTGTCAAGGAATACAAGTACCTGGGTGTCCACATAGACAATAAGATGGACTGGACTAAAAACACAGAGGCCCTGTACAAGAAAGGTCAGAGACGCCTGTATTTCCTACAGAAAGTCAGATCTTTCAACGTCTACATAACCATGTTGCAGATGTTCTATCTACTATGCTGTGTGCTGGGGCAGGAGGGTGATGGCAGCCGATGCTAACAGACTCAATAAGCTCATCAGGAAAGCGGGTTCTGTCCTGGGAGTGGACTTGGAGTATTTGGTGGAGGTCTCGGAGAGGAGGATGCTGAGTAAACTACTCAGTATTATGGACAACGCCTCTCATCCCCTGCACACATCATGTGCAATACTCTCAATATAATGTGCTGTATTATTAATATCATTACCTCTAAATATTACCTTGCAATATTACTCTATTCTCATCTCCTCTCATCATCATATGCAATATTCTTAATGTCATGTGCAATATTTCTTCTCAATATTATCCTGGCATTATCATGCTACATTACCTTTCATCACTATGTGCAATATTCTGAATATTATTTTTTATCGTGTGCAATACTTCCTCTTACCATGATTATTATTATTACTCTTTTATTACACTTCAATTATTGGCAAATTGTTTTTGCGGACTGAATATCTTATCTTACCTATATTTTTATACTTCTCTAAGGATTTAGACTTACTGTAAATTTGTATTTTTATTTTATTTCTCTATTGTTTTATTCTATTGCTATGCAACCTGGCACAAGAATTTCCTTCGGGATTAATTAATTAATAAATAATTAATTAAAGTTCGATCTTATCTTATCTTACTGTGGGGAGAGTAAACAGGTGACAAATAAATATGATCAGGCGAATTATACCCTACAGCTGCGTCAATCACAGGCACAGGCCGCTGCCCTTGTCTCAACCCACTAAACCACACCCCCTCACATACCACATAAACCCACCGCCCGACTGAGGTGGTTGTCATGACTCACCCTGTACAATCTGTCCTTAATTATGGTGAAGTGTGGGAAAGGGACGACTGCGTCGGGGTATACGAATTGACCATCAATTTTAATCACTTGGTTGAGGGTGTTGTCGCAGGTTTGCTCCAGGGGGAAATCTCCCACTGGGGGGAACACCGGAGATGGTAAAATGCCCAGAGGAGGCTCCATCAGGTCCACCACCCCTGGAACCATGTCTGGCGACCTTGCAACACCGCCAAACACGTCACACCTTCCGCATCTCCCTGTCGGTCGTAACGGTGCATCTCCTAATCTTTTTGCTGCAGTGATAAAGCCCGGCCAATTGGTACCTAATAAGAGGGGACAGGTCAGGTGGGTACTAACCGCAGCCTTAACATTATGCTTTTTCCCTAAGAATTTCTAAGGTTACGAGTGGGTAGTCGTGCAGATCCCCATGGATACACCCCATCTTCACCCATGACGCATCCACCAGGGCCGAACCAGGCTTTGGTGGATCACGGTCTGACTACTCCCCGAATCCAGCAACGTCTGATGTATACCCTCTTGTACCTTTACCGGTATCTGGTACCTCACATCCGGACCGGGAGCGGAAGCTGATGCCGCGGCCACCTCTACTTGCCCCACCTCCATCATTGGGCACTTGTAGAATCGCTTCTCCGGTCCTGTCCCTGACCAAGATGTGGACACAAGATCTGGAGCTGCTGGTCCCCGGGCGCCGACCTAAACGGCTGCCCACTGCTCCTGGCTGCCCCTGGAGGGGCAGCATTTCACAGGATGGGTCAAATGCAGAGACTTAATTTTCGGCGGGCCACCCTCCCGGCATGCTGTATTTGTGACCAAAAAAAGTGTGAATTAATAAAGTTGTTGTTGTTGTTGTTCTTCTTCTTCTTCTTCGTGCGGGTTGTGGCCAGGCCAGCCGCAGCCCCCGCACTCCAGTCCTGCCATCTGAGGGGCTCTTTGTGGGGGTCCTTGGACCGAGGCCGAGACTGGGTCCGATCGGTAACCCCCGTGTGAGTTTGTGCGCCGGGGCGGGAAGGGGTTTTGGGTTTTTGCACGACCCAGTTTCCCTGCCCTAGCGCCAGAAAGCGGCTGCCAGGGTTTGGGAGATCAGGCGCATCGCCATGACGATCCCGCTTCTGCCACCGACTCACCACCTTGGGTCTCCATATCCCGGATCCCTTTATGGGCACCAATGTAGCAATGTCTGCAGTTGCCATAATGCCACGTTCTGTGGCTTGATCGGTTTCTTGTCCGGGAAGGAGTGATCGCATTGGGAAATTATGCACTCCTGAGTGTATGTGCTGGTGGCTGACTTAACCTGTGTTGAAGCCCCACACCCCAGATTCTAACTGCGCCAGGTGAGACCAAATAAGCCAGCCACCAAACATGCACACTCCTACAGTATTATTTTGATTTTATGTTACATTACACACTGCTGGGTAGCTTGTGAATTGTTCTTAAGGACAGCTTGAGTAAATGCACATACCTTCCACCACTGCATACAGCAAGCATATTTTGTCTACACCTACGTTGATGAGAGTAATACAAACTTGAATTGCAATTGCAATTAATCGCAATTACATATTTTCATCAATTGCCAATTTTTGCCAAGAAAATATATACATATATACCATATATCAGTTGCAAAGTGATATTGTACATATAATTCTTAACCGCTAGGCGTCTTGTGAATTTTTTTATTTCTATTGTAAGTGAGTGATGATAAATATAAAATAATATTATCTTAATATTTAAATAAAAGTATTGTGCAGTGATTATAGTATATTTTTGCATTTTACGTTGTTTATTGGTGGAGGAAGCCATGACAAGATAAACACTGTCACTGTTGTGAAAGACATTAACAGTGATAACGTTAAACAAACATACTCTCTCTCATCAGTTATCCATGTCTAACTCTGTGTATGCTCTTTCTCTCTCAAGTCAATTATATCCTTCGCTCATCCACTCACACACACGCACACACACATGCGCTCACGCACACACACACACACACACTCCCAAGACACTGCTAAAAAAATGATAATTGTGTGTGTGTGTGTGTGTGTGTGCGCATGCATGAGTGTGTGCGCCGCATGTAAGAACATCTGTGTGAAAAAGGGTGTCTGCATGGTGTGTATATACAATATGTTTGTCTGTTTGAGGAATGAATACTAACAAATAAATGCATTCAATAATTCATAATAATTATGATTTCTTGAATGATTTTTAAATTTTTATGATACGTACATGATAAGTACAAAATAGCAACCCTTTACAATCCTACATCTTAAGATGGAAGAATAGTTGTTGATAAAGGTGCCGGTGGCTATGAATGCTAAAGGCCTGCTTCTGCAAGAGTGTGGACAGTTTAACAGCACAGCCTGGGAGCTTCTTCAAACTTGAATCTTGAATTCAGAGGACATCTAAGGGCCGAAATGGCTACCTCACATCTTGCTCTGAAATGTTATAAAGAGAGAGAGAGAGAGACAGCGGAAGAGAGGAGATAAAGGAGAAGGTGTGTGTGGGGGGGGGGGGGGGTTGGTGGAGATGGAGGAGGGAGTTGGAGGGAGTTGGTGGGGGTATATGGAAGGAGGAAATGTCACAGGAGAAGTTTGTTTGTATTTTGTGTTGATGTGTTTATAGGAAGGGAAGAGGGAGGGAGATGTGGAATGAAGGGTGCATTGGCAGGTCTGTTTGATTGAGGGAGCCACGAGTGAGCATGTCATCAGTGTCTCCGTGGCGGGGTTAAGTAGGCTGCGGGCTAACGGGGAGGAGAGTTGAGGAGCCCAGGGATCTCCTGGGAAGAGGAGAAAATTGTTTAATATTTTACATGATTTATTGATTGAGAGTATGTGTGGGTGTGCGGGTGTGTGTGTGTTTAGGAATTGATTTGTATAGGGAGAGTTTGGTGTGTGGGTGTAGTTTATAGTCATTTTGGTACTTGGATATGTATGTATGTATGTGTGTATGAGTGTATGACAGAGAAACCAGATCTCTCTCTCTCTCTCTGACAACCTTGGAAAGATATTTTTTGGTATTTAGCAGTCTTGTATAAAGTACTTGAAAGCGATACTTGAGTAAAAGTACAAGTATCTTACCAGAAAATGACTTTGGTAGAAGTTAAAGTCACCTTTTAGAAATGTACTTGAGTAAAAGTCTTAAAGTATCTGATATTTACTGTACTTAAGTATCAAAAGTAATTTTGTGATATTAAATGTAATTAAGTATTGGAAGTAAAAGTAAAAGTACAAGTAAAAAAAAAAAGTGGCATCAGTCGTTGATTCGACTGACATCCGGGACATGCGGGACTTCTTACGCACGAAACCCACCAGACGCGGACGGACGCTTTCGTGCGCGCGGACTGAACCCACCAGACGCGCAAAGCGCACGCGTACTGCTGCGCACGCGTACTGCTGCGCTTACTTACTTCCACTCCCATGTTACCAGACGCGGGAATTGATTGATATTGATGCTATGATCACACTTTAGTGTGATTAAAACAAATATCTAAACTATATAGAATGTTAATAATAATAAGAATTATTATTATTATTATTATTATTTTATTATTATTAGAATGTTGTTTTGGTTGTATGCAAAATGTATGACTTGATTTAACTTAATTTAACTGAATATGATGCAGATATTGTGCATATACAATGTATTTCTATGAGATTGCGCACAGGGACGCAGTGGGAACCGCGCCATGCGTTACCATGGGAGCGGAAGTAAAGCGCGTGCGCCCGCAGCAGTACGCGTGCGCTTTGCGCGTCTGGTTGGTTTCGTGTGATTCGCCAAACCTGCGGTCTTAACACATTTCTAAGGATTTTATTTTGTAGTAACGAGTAACGAAGATGCTTAGGAGAAATGTATCGGAGTAAAAGTATACATTTTATTTAGGAAATGTAGTGTAGAGTAAAAGTGAAAGTTGGCAGAAATATAAATAACGAAGTAAAGTACAGATACGTGAAAATTCTACTTAAGTACAGTAACGAAGTATTTGTACTTCTGTGCATTACAACACTGGTATTTAGCATTTAGCATTTGACATTCCTATCAGGGAATGAAGGCAATTCTTTTGTCGGAGAGTCATTTCAGACTTGCTTGGGTGGGGGCAGGCGGGGAAGGGTGGCGCACCCTGTGAAGCAGCTTGTCCTTCCTACAACCCAGTATCATGTCATAGTGTGTAATATATTCCTTGGTCCACAGGTCAGTGTCACACTTAAGCCTCACTTAAGTGTGAAATGCACACGCTCGTATTAAGCTGGTTAAAATGGGCAAATACTGGGATGATGACAGGAGCGACCTGAATAACCTATTCTTTTCTATTGGCCAGCTAATTCCCATGATGACGCTACTGTGAATGGGGAGCATACTCAATGAACGACTACTAAGACTTGTTTCCATTGGAGGAACTTTACCCAGGAACTAGGTACCTTTGGAGTTTCCTGTGTTTCCACCTCTGGAACTAGGGTCTATATTAAAGTTTAGGGATAGCTGCAATCACTTGTAAAATCCCTTTGCTTACTTTGAAGGCCCTTTTACATGGCAAGTAATGCTAAACATCACAAACAAATGAGAAAAAAACGGACAAACTAAATTGCTGTTTATGTCAGTTACAACACCGATATTATAATACTAATAATGAATTGCATTTATAAAGCACTGCAGTTGACCATGCCACACACCACATAAAGTGGCTTTTCAGGGACTCCTCCAATGACAAAGACACGGGTAGATGTTGGTTTATTGCAGAATTTGTAGTGGATTGTAGACAGTAGAGTGAGTGTGGTGATGGCTGCTTTAACCTGTGGACATTGATTAGTCGATGCATCACAGATGTGCAATGCCACACTCTAACTGGGCCCCTTCACTGCCCCTCCCATGCACACACTCACATACAGTACATGCACTCACATAATTTTACTACATATGTAACTTATTACATAACTTCTAACATACATACATGCAAACATACGTATATATATATATATAAAAAAATTATATATATATATATTTCACATTCCTGCTGCTCTTTTTTGCTATAAATATTGAAGCCCTTTAATATATGCAGCATTTTCCATTAATAATAATAATAATAATAATAATAATAATAATAACAATGGTACTACTACTACTATGACTACTACTACTACTACTACTACTGCTACTACTAATACTACTACTACTACTAATAATAATAATAATAATAATAATAATAATAAGAAGAATAAGAATAATAATATTAACATAGTTCAAGATTCAAGATTTAAGATGTGTATTCATCACATACACATACAGGATAGGCAGTGAAATGAAAAAGTGCGGATGGTTAGCAGAATGTGCAAATAATACAAATAACAGTGTTACAGTGTTTACAGTAAAGAGAGCAGCAGGGATGAGAAATATATACAAAAATATATAAAATCAGAAAAATATATACAAAAATATATAAAATCTGAAAAATATATAGAATAAAGTGAGTACAGATTATGTATGTTTGCATGTATATCAGTTATCAGTTATGGAATAAGTTATGTAGTAAAATGATGTGAGTGCATGTACTGTGTACTAACTATGTGTGCATGTGTGTATGTGAGTGTGTGCATGGGAGGGGCAGTGAGGGTGAGGCAGGCCTGCTGCGGTCAGCCGCAGCAGCTGGAACAGATCGTTAGGGTGGTGAGGATCCTTCATGGTCTTGCAGGCTCTGGTTCGACATCTCCTGGAGTACAGGTCCTGCAGGGTGGGGAGTGTAGTACTAATAGGGCATTCAGCCGAACGCACCACCCTCTGCAGAGCCCTCCAAACTGTTGCCGAACCAGGCAGCTGAACCAGGCAGTGATGCTTCCTGTCAGGATGCTCTCCACTGCACCAGCGTAAAAGGTCTGAATGATCCTCCGGGAGACTCTGAATTCACTCAGCTGCCTGAGGTGGTAGAGGTGCTGCTTCGCCTTCCTCACCAGAGTGTCAATGTGTGTCGTCCAAGTCAGATCCTCTGTGATGTGAACTCCCAGGTACCTGAAGCTGCTCACCTCTCCATAGCAGTCCCATTAATCCCCAGTGGTATGTAAGTCCTCTGATGTTATTGTGTTGTCCTAAAGCTGAAAAAAACAACAACTGATGATGGTGTTGGAGCTGAACCTGGCTACACAGTCGTGTGTGTACAGGGAGTACAGTAGGGGGCTGAGGATGCAACGCTGGGGGGATCCTGTGTTCAGGATGAGGGGTCTGGAGGTGTGTCTGCCCACCCAGACCACCTGGGGCCGATGGGGACGATGGTGTCTGCTAGCGTTGCTATGAAGCTTGTCACTATGTCCGTAAACTCACTGACATCAATGGAACTGGATAGGAACATGTCCCAGTCAACGTCACTCAGAGAGTTCAGAAGATCGGCCAATGATTGGTCAGACCACCGATTTACGTCCCTCGTCACTACCGCCTCACGTACTATCCTTTGTTTATACTCCGGCAGCAGGAAAATGGCGGCATGGTCAGACTTACCGAGTGGAGGAAGAGAGGCAGCCTTGAATGTCGTATAGCAGTCGTCCAAAGATCTTTCTCCCCTAGTAGCACACGTAATATGCTGAAAAGGTCTAGTGAAGTAGTCTAGTGGGTCTTTAGACAGCGGTGGAAACTACACAACGCAAAGACAACGATTTGAACAACATGTAGCTATGTGGTTTCAGCAATAGCAGCCATAAAACCGCCATAGAAAGGATTACGAGGGAGAGCAAGGGAGAGAGAGAGATAGAAAAAGGAAAGACAGAGAGAGAGAGAGAGTGTGAGAGAGAGGGGGGGAGGGAGAGATAGAAAAAGGAAAGAGAGAGAGAGAGAGTGTGAGAGAGAGAGAGAGAGAGAGAGAGAGAGAGAGAGAGAGAGAGTGTGTGAGAGAGAGAGCAGGATAGCTACCATCCCGCAGACTGTAGTGTGACCCAGCTTTCAGCTCTTCTTTCTGTAGTAGAAGAAGTCAAAACACTAGCAAATAACTCCTTTGTCTGTTATTTCTTTCATAAGGCTGCGTTCATTGATGTTTGTTGGTACAACCTCAAACTATGTTTAGCTTCAACATCCTCAGATTGACTTGTTACTTACTTTATCAGGACTCTTGCTCTTGGTGTTGCTCTAATATTATATTTATCATATCTATGTTATGTAACATAAAACCAGATTCTATTTTTTTTCTAAAGCAGAATGGGTTGAAGGTTACAATATTTAAAAAATATTCCTCAAAACATGCATTCGTTTTGAATTGAAGCAGGCAAGTTCAAATGAAAGATTCATTATTTACTCTACTTGGCGAGATTCCCACACATACATGTGCAGGGGTGTAAAGTACTTGAGTAATTGTACTTCGTTACAATACTTAAGTACTGTTTTTGGGGATTTGTACTTTACTCGAGTATTATTAGGTTTGTATACTTGTACTTTTACTCAATTACATTTCAGAGAAAAAAAAACATACTTTTTACTCCTTACATTTAAAATGCAGACCTACAAAGTACAAAGTACAAATTCCGCAGGTCCAACAATTTTAATTAGTATATTTGTTTCTCTGGCCGAACTATGTTAACGTTATTAATCCTGCGGCCGCACTTTATTTAAAAACAGCCAATCAAATCCCCATCAATGGAAAACTAACCCGCCCATACCCATGCTGATTGGTCCTTGTGTCAAGACTAGACAGCGGGGATCTTTGATTCAAACACCTGCTATCAGAAGAATAGACAGTCAGAGTGACAAGCTACAGAATATGACTACAAACGATAGTACGAGTGATGAAGAGGACGAAACGGTCGGCGTGGACGGACAAGACGAGCACCCATGGCCTTGCAATAAAAAAAAGTTTTTACTTTTACTTTTTAGTACTTAAGTACATTTAAAAGTAGAAACTTTTTGACTTTTACTCAAGTGTGTTTTTAGCCAGATACTCTGACTTTTACTTGAGTAAGATTTTGAGACGGTACCCATACTTTCACTTAAGTATAATTTCTGGGTACTTTTTACACCCCTGTACATGTGCAAGCATGTACACATAGACATTATTTCCATATTCTATGTGTGCGTGTGTGTGTGTGTGTGTGTATGTGTGTGTGTGTGTGTGTGTTTAATATATGGTTTATCAGAAGGCATGCAGAATAAATTAAGTGAAAAGATGAAGCCAAAAGTTTTATGGAGAAACTTCATTGTGTTTTTTCTGATGCAAAGAAAACCATTTGATCAACTATTCAAAAGCATTAAGATATCATTGGTCATCCCTGAACACTCAATATGAGGGTGGTCCTTCTCGTTGTTGTGCTTTTAATAATTTCTCAGTGTGTTAACCTCACCTGTTAACCAGAATGTAAAAGTAAGGTGGTGCTTGAAAAAAAGTACATTTTATACAGCTTGAAAAGTTAATTGTGTGAGATATGAAAAATATAACAAAAAGCAGGACTAGTAGGAGTTCTGGCAAAAGAAACCCAGCAACAAAAAACACAAGGAATCAAAGCAACCTGTGTTCCTTGTCCGACTCTTTTGTTGTGATGCGTGTGCATGTATAATGCATCGCTTCGCAACAAAGCATGGCAGGAGCATATTTTATCACAAAGGCCTGTGAACACAATCCCACGCGTATGCTGGCCAACACAGAGATGGACAGACACAAACACACACACACACACACACACACACACACACACACACACACACACACACACACACACACACACACACACACACACACACACACACACACACTGACTCAATTGTATCGATGTGCACAGAATATATACCCTTAGGTGAAAGAGGGAGCTACAGAGAAGAGCAAGAAGAGACTCAATTGTCTCTCCAAGGAGAGGAAGGGTTATGGAGAAACAAGTGAGTTACAAAGGACAAGCGCTCGCCCTGAGCTGCCCAGAGAGAGAGAGAGAGAGAGAGAGACAGAGACAGAGACAGAGAGAGAGAGAGAGAGAGAGAGAGAGAGAGAGAGAGAGAGCTACTCTGCTGCAGGAGTGCTCTCTCTCTCATTTTCATGAGAGAAATAGTGAATACAACCTTGGGAGCTAAGTCCAGTATAAGAATATAAAACAACTTTAATAGCACATAAAAGCACAAAGGTTGCATATCTGAATGGGAGGGGCTCCATGCTGTGACCTTGAATACAAAACTGCACCCTGGGGACTTTTATTTTAATAAGTAGACTTTGGTCAATATTTTCATGATGCTTTGCTTTCCCAACCATTCGTTCCCAGTGCTGCACATTTCTCAATATCAATCCTTACCCTGCACCACACCAAACCCTTACATAAACATGATTAGATTGCCACTAATACCTGAACTTAAGCCCCAACATACACCTCAATCAAACCATCTAAACCATCAGGACTATATTCTAGACCAACTTGTTCGAGTCCAGATCAGGTCTGATTGGAGACCAAGACCATGTTGCTATCATTATATTGATTGCCTAAAAATAGAAAAGGGAGGTTTCTAAAGGCGTAATTAAAAATGGAACACAAATATTTAAAAATGGAACAAAAAAGTACAGAACAAATTGTAGGCAGCGTGTTTATATTTATAACATCGTTACACCATTACTTTTCACCTACATTTTCTTACTGCTCCAGGATATTACTAGCCTTCAAGAAAATATTCTTGCCTGACATGACAGATATGGAAATTAAATAATGTTGTTGATAATGAATAGCATTATGTAATTTGAATCATGAATGGTCTCTTTTTTACTTCTATGCTCTTGATTCATGATCTTTATCTGAAAATCTGAAAATAGAATCTGAAAATAGTTTTGGGTGTTCAACATCCTTAGACCCATTATAAAATTACATATTTAAGAAAACAGAGGAATTGGAGTCTCAAACATGTTTATTAATGTAACATTTCATTAACAAATCTTAATTGATGTCGCCTGTAGGGGTAATAAAGACACATTGAGCCGAATAACCCTATTCAAACAACATCAACTTCTCTGAATATTTAAGAATTCGGTGCTGGGCACTTAATATAAATATTACAAAATAAAAACACTATTTTAATATCCAATTTTGAACACAGCTTTGGTCTCACACAAGTCTTCCAAGATAAATTAATCTGAGACTGATTCAAGACGGAGTCAAATTCACTTCAAGTTGAGATCATCAAAACATTTCAGATTGGTGTGTATTATTTCTTTTTTATTTTGTTGTTTTTTGTGCTTCTCCTTGTTTTCAATTCGGTGAAAGGGACAGTAGATGTGTATTTCAAATATGGTGGACCATTTTAGTGCCATCAAGGCCATCAGAAACCACTTGAAACATCCATTTCCAATACTATCATTACCCAACCTTTTTTCACTCACAATGAAAATATTGCATTTATTTTTTAATTATTAACAAGTGCTGTATAATAATATTGAAATAATAGGCTGAACGAATGGCCCCACAGTGTTACTGGTGACAGTTCACCAGTAACATTTGCTTTTAACCGGCAGTAATGAACATAAAACAGCACACCACATTAAACTGCACTCATCTTTTTTTAAATTACTACTTTCTCTCAGGAGGTTGAATGGTGTGTTCAGTGCTGGAGAGAGAGAGCGCGAGAGAGAGAGAGAGTGCTACAGTCACTCTCTGCTGCACGAGCACTCTCTCTCCCCCATCTCCATCGTACTTTCAACAGAGACAGAGAATACAACTCTTGGAGTGTCACGGATCTTGGCAGAACCCGACCGTAGACACAGGCAAGCGAGGTAAGGTAATAAAACAATCGTCTTTTTTGTCAGGCAGGGGTTAAGAGATGGTGGCAGGCTGGTGTCTGGGCTTAATTAAGGGGAGTAATTCAGGTGGTGGCTTCCGGATTGAGAGGACTGGTGGCTTGGTCGACTGGTGAGGTCGACTGGTCAGAGCTGGTACTTGGCACAAATATTTGTGTTGACATCAGACATCAACAGCCATACTATTCCTATTTTCATTTTTTTTTTATTACGAAAAAGATTTCAGTTCTGTATCCATCCATCCATCCATCCATCCATCCATTTTCGTCCGCTTATCCGGGGTCGGGTCGCGGTGGCAGCCGGCTAAGCAGGGCCCCCCAGGCTTCCTTCTCCTCAGCAACACTCTCTAGTTCCTCCTGGGGGGTCCCGAGGCGTTCCCAGGCCAGACAAGTTCTGTATAATAATATGGAAATAATACAGTGAATGAATGACCCCACAGTGTCAGGACAATAGTGAATAATAATAATAATATATTTTTTTGTAATTACTAGTTCTACTTACCATCTGAGGAGGTTGAATGGTGTGTTCAGTGTCGTAGCTCCATCTAGGCTATGAAGAGGATTTTCTTGCCATATGAAAAGTGTGCAAACCATGAGGCACACAAACACTGTGACAGTGAACGCTGGTCTAGCTACATTTTAGTTGCAGAGAAGTGTTACGTCTGGACGTTCACAGACAGAAGTTAGACAGACAGATGTTAGGGACTGTTTACCACTGTCTTACTTTACGTGACTCACTGTCCTGTTTCATGTCATGTGTGTGTTGGAATTAAATGGAGAAGCCAAGCCTCCGACTTAAGCTCTGGTATTTATCTCCCTTATTCGCGAACATAACATTGGCGACGAGAGATGGCTCATATTCCCCTATCACCACCCTCTCCCTTCCTAGCCCTACCCTTTCATCGCTCGGCACGTATATCCTAGCTGCCGGCTTGCAGGATGTATCCGAGGGGAGGAGAAGTGCGCTGCTGCTGCACTGTTTAAGAGCAGAAGGACAATCTGCTTTGGGATGTGCAGTTAGTCTGTCAGCCTCTTCCACCCCGTTATACAGCCCCACTGGCTCTCCGCGATGATATCTCCTCTGAGATACAGAGCATGTTCAATGGCGACATCAACGAGCAGGTGAACGCATCACACTGGATTTACGGAGAAGTCTGGAGGGCTGATAACCTGCGTGGACTTGAGAGTGGTGAACAAGGACATCTTCCCCGACAACTATCCCCTGCCAACTACAGAGGAACTCACCGCCCAATTCCATGGGTCCACAGAGTTTATTGCCCACAAAAGGGGGCCATCTACCTTGATGACACCGTGGTTCACGGGGCCACCATCAAGAGCCACGACAAGCGCCTCCACAGTGTTTTCAGTGCAATGGCCAAGCACCACCTCACACTCAACGGTGAGCAGTGTGTCTTTGCTGCCCCAGCCATCAAGTTCGTAGGGTTCCGCCTCTCAGCTGACACACGTACCCACTCCACTCGAACACGGCGGCCATCCACCACGTCCCAGAGCCCACCTCAGCCGCTCAGGTGGCCTCCTTCCTGGGCATGATGATATATTACCTCTGTTTCCTGACACAGTATTCAGCCACAACCGTGCCACTGGGAAAGCTGTTGAAACACGACAAGCCCTGACTCTGGACGCCTGCCTGCTCGGACGCTGTGTGCCTCCTGAAGTCCCAGATCAACTCTCCACCGGTTGTAGCACACTTTGACCTGGCCAGCCCCACACTCATCACATGCGACGCCTCCAGCTTGGCCATCGGCGCAGTGATGTCCCTGCGGCAAGGCGGGGTGGAGAGGCCGATCGCCTTTGCCTTTCGAGCCCTCAGCCCCATGAAGCAGAGGGGGAGGAGGGGGTCCCTCGGTGGGGGGAGGTGGTGGGAGGCCTTAGTGTGCCTCTGGGCTTGTGAGCGCTGGCAGAGCACTTTACAGATGTTCATTCACATTGAGATAACCAGGCAGATAACCAGGCCCTCACCACACTTCTGGCCACGTCAAGACAGCTAACGTGGCTAATTCTTATAGGACTGCAGATAGCAGTCCTTGTCCCTGGAAGTCTCCTTCCCATGGGGGAAGGGGTATCCAGTGAAGACACTCTATATTTAACGGGAGGAGAAGCCAACACATTGTCCCACACAACAGACACATTGACACTGGAGACAGGGGGGGGGGGATCTCCAGAACTTTAGAGGGCTTAGGTTTCAAAGACAAGGGGCTTTGGATAACATGAAGATCTCAAGATGCCCTTGAGGTGGCCCCCACTGTGGGAGTCCTGGGTCTTGCGCTTTGTCTTTAAGTGGAGGATGCCTCTGTAATGACGATTAGGACATTGTCACACCGGGCCGTGACAATGTGGTGGCCGATTTGCTGTCGCACGCAATCCCTAACCCATCCACAGCCCCAAATCTAGTCCCTGGACGGGACCCGGCCGAGCATGACCTCGTCCAGCTCCTCCACGCGCCCCTTCGGGAGATCGTGTTGCTGAAAGAGCTCCAGGACGCCTCAGCTCACGATCCCGTCCTCTCTGTGCTTTTGGCCTACATCAAGCAAGGCTGGCTGGTGAAGGTGCCTGACAAGCTGCTCACTTACTCTAAGGTCAGGTAGGAGCTGTTGTGTTGGAACGACACCTGCGTCGGTCTGCACTGTGGTCCCAGGTGCCTTTTGGGCACACGAGGGCGACTTGGGCAGGGTCAGGCTCAAGCAGCGGTTGACATCGGGACATTATGTGGTGGCCAGACATTGACAGGGAAATTGAGACCCTGGTCAAGGACTGCACTGCCTGTTTTCTTAAGGGTGCATGCTCACCGCCACTCTCCTCCAGATGCTGCTGCACTATCGGGCCACCCGTCACGCCACCACAGGAGTGTGCCTCGCCCCATGTCAAGCCCATCTCCTTCAGCTCGGCCATCACAGTCTCCAGGTTGTCCTGGGCCGCCCTTGCTTCATTTTCCCAGGTGGTATCCATCTAAAGGCAATCTTGTGGATACGGCCTGGCCCATTCTTAGGACATGCCCAAGGCATCGAATCAGGCGGCGCTTGATCTCAAGTACCACACTCTTTCTTTTAGAGTTCTTCATTCGAGATCTTGTTGGGCCAGAAGATGCGACATATTCTCCTGAGGCATCCGTTGTGGAAGGCGTTGATCTTCATGTCGCTCTTTACCACTCACCAGCACTCGGCGCCATACAGCAGAACTGGCTTGATAATACTGTTGTAGAGTCTGAGCTTCGTTCCAAGGCTATACTGCTTCGATTTCCAGACAGGCTGGAGTTTCATCTAAAGAGCTCATTTGAGCAAATACATTAAACACATATTAGTAGGCCACATATACATAACTACTACTGTCCTTTAACTCATCTGTTGAAACAGCAGGTTGAGATAGTCATTCACTTTTTGTCCTTTTTTCCTGTGGGCTTTTACACAAAAAGGAAATTGACAGTACTTTTACCTTTATTCATCCATCACATGCTATACAAGAAGAATCGTATCTTTTAAATAAAATAGTTTTGTTTTTTAGCTAATACAATTCCCAGTAGCAAACACATTGTTTTTGATTGATAGCTGTACATGCAAAAACAATAGACAAATTAATAGACTGGGGAATAGACTTTAACAAACCTAAGCATTTTCTGCAAAAGCAGGTAACCCAGTTGAAATTACTTAACTGATGGTCACTGACGTAACATAAAAAAAAGTTAAATATAACCTTTTTTAACATATGGTTACATTATGCTTTCTGCCTGCAGTTACCTAATGTCAGAAAATGTAAAACCTACCTTTATACACATTGGAGCATTTAGGGGGGAAGAATGCTATACAGTGAACATTTTATTTCTGACATTCATGAAAACATTTTTTCAAAGTTGATATGTATCGTTTTAAAAAATGTAACATATAGCTTAAAAAATAAGAAAACAGGAAATATGTAATTATCTCTAAACCTTTGTTTACAAAACACCAACTCATGATGGCATGTGATCCTTTCAGTATTGGAATAATTCCACCCCCCCCCCCCCCCCCACATAATAAAAATATATTCTTCTGATCTCCGTCCACCTCCCCTAGACTCCTCCCCCTGCCAGTCTGAGGTCTGGAGCATGAGGAGATGGAGGAAGAATACTGTGGATGGTGAGGAGGAACATGTGAGGATCGTGAGGAGGAGCAGGATCATACAAAGCTCTCCTCCATGTTAGAGCACAACAGAAAGGAGTCTACCAGTCGAGGCTTGATGAGCTGCTGGTGGTCCGCAGGTTCGATGCCATCTGGACACCCCGCAGCTAGCCTCCTTAGAGCAGCCTGTGGGGGGAGGGAGAGAGGAGACAGACACACATAAATACATATACACGCATATTTCATGACGTTGCCCATGTGAACGTTGCACACACAAATGAACAAGAGAGCATTGACACAAATAAGCAAAATCATACACAAGCCAATTCTAATGCCTGTGTGCACGTGTGCACGTGTGCACACGCACACACACACACACACACACACACACACACACAGACACACACACACACACAGGGAAACAAATGCATACAGGAGCAAACTCATGGTCCATAAGGCAAGAACACACAAGGTCATAAGAATAACTGAGGTTTATTTATCCTCACTGCTACAGAACATTGCCATGTTTAAGCCCTGTTTCATCTGCTCATATCAATCACACAGACTACTCTACTGTACTACTGTAAGACTACTGTAATATTCATACAAACATGAAGCAGAAGATCAGAATTCAAATCCCTCTAGCAAGGAGCTAGAGAAAGAGACCTTGTCCCAAATCTAGAAATTGCATTTTCTGCAGAAAATGAGTGCTGCAGTGTTAGGTAAAAAACAAAAAACTAAATCTAAATTACATTATTCCTATTAAACCAATAACCTAAAGAACAATTCTGTGCCAAGAGCATGGTGACAAGCAGTGGTGAAAGGAAAGCCCTGCACGCTCCCCTGCGCGCCGCCGTGGTCGGGGCATATGGCGCTCCTTCTCTCCGGAGTTCCCCCCGGCTGCCGGGCGCTCGCGTTCCCCATCCCCCGCCGGCCCTGTCCTCTCGGCAGGCACCTCCCACATCGGCGCAGGCGCCACGGTGGAGCGGCGCAGACGCGGCACACAGCGCGAGTTCCCGCACCAGGTCCCCATTCCCAATCACCGCACCTGCCCCGGATCGGCAATTACCGCCCGCACTTCAAGAGCCTGGCCGGCGCTCCACTCGGCGCCAGATCGTCCCCTAAGCTACAGGTGGTAACGTATGCGCCAGATACCCCATCCTGTAGCAGTTGATCTAGCAGACTAACGTCACTCCGTTGTTGCGCTTTGTTCTTGTTTTTGCCTCACCCGGGACCTCTATCCCTCACCCTCCCTGACCCCGCCCGGCAGTTCGTAGTAGAGGTGGATGCTTCGGACACCGGTATCGGCGCTGTTCTCTACGGTCAGCGGTCAGCGGAGGACCAAAAGTTGCATCCCTGTGCCTTTTTCTCCCGCCGGTTCTCACCGGCCAAGGAGAATTATGACATCAGTAACCGGGAGCTACTGGCTGGTTGTGAGGGGTGTTTGAGGAATGGCGTCACTGGTTGGAGGGTTCAGAGCACCCCACTCTGGTCTGGTCGGACCACAGGAATTTGACGTTCATTCGCGCGGCGAGGTGTCTCAATTCCCGCCAGGCACGGTGGGCTCAGTTCCTGGGAAGGTTCGAGTTCACGCTCACGTTCCGGCTGGGGTCCCGCAATGCTAAGGCGGACGCTCTATCCCATCTCCACGAACCGAAGAGGAGCGCCCAGGAGCCCATTCTCCCTGCATCATGCGACATCGGGGTGGTCACGATGGACATTGAGGGGGTGGTCAAGGAGGCTCAACGCACCCAACCCGACCCAGGCAACGGGCCCGACTCGGTTCGGTCCCGGGTGCTCCAGTGGGGTCATGCGAGCAGGGTGGCATGTCATCCGCACCGGGTCCCCATTCCCAATCACCGCAGCTGCCCCGTATCGGCAATTACCGCATGCACTACAAGAGCCTGGCCCGCACTCCACTCGGCACCAGATCGTCCCCTAAGCTACAGGTGGTAACGTATGCGCCAGATACCCCATCCTGTAGCAGTTGATCTAGCGGACTAACGTTACGCCGTTGTTGCGCTTTGTTCTTGTTTTTGCCTCACCCGGGACCTCTATCCCTCACCCCTCCAGCATTCCAGACCACCCCACTGAGCTGGAACCAACCCGCGGAGCCCTGCCCGGATCCCCGAACTCCGTGTGGCTTCTTGTGTGGCGATCACTTGTGTTTTGGAATTAAACTGCCCTTCTGACTCACCACTACGCCTCATCTGTTGCTGTGCACCTGGGTCTCACCTCCACACCACCCCCTAACAAAGACAATGGCATAGGTTGGACATGGTGTCCAAACATGCCTCAAGTGAACACGATGAGACAATCTGCAGGACTAGGCGAACAAATTAAACTGCAACCAACAGCAACAACTTCTCCCCGCAGCCTTTTAGGCAACAATCCGTGGCTGATTCAATAAATTCCATATATTAAATATAGTGGCAGATATGAAACCCTTCTCTGTGGTAGAGAATACAGCCTAGGGTTGAAGACATGAACTTAAAATGCTTGACCTGCTATATACTGCTACTTCCCATGCATATTTTACCCAGACAGTTATACCTGCCTTATGCAACAAAACAAAAGAACACATTGACATGTCGTCAGCCTTCTCTTGCGCTAACTTCAGACAGCTGGGAGTCTAGGATGACAGAGAGCTACCTGACTGCTCATTTCATTACGACAGACTGGGAGACAAAATGCCCAGACACACTTTGATTTCATTTTGATAGACTCATCATTTCAAGTGGTCCTATTTTGCACTGCTTGCTAAATTTTGTTGTATACTGCTGATCAGTAGCCTGGAAATCCAGACCCACATCTAGAAAGCTGTAGGGGTCTGGTAATGAGTAATGAAAATGGCCCAACTCGAGGGGCGGCACCAAGCATACGTTTGAAAATATCACTGCACGCAATTGGATAACACTACGACCAATCAGAAGAATACACGGGGTGATGTATCCAGAGCGACGGAAACGAGTTTGTTTTGGAGAATAGTTTGACAGAGAGACGTAAATGTAGCCTAATGGAAATGGAGCCACTAAACGACTTTTGCCGTTTTTGTAAGCAGAATATGAGAATAGTTGATACTGTGCTCATGTACTCGTACTCGTTAAACTACTCTGATACCACTTTGGCAACGCAACGTTAACCTTGTAATATTCTTAGCCAAGGAATATTGAAATAAAGAGATGCAACCGAGTTGTCGTTTACGGATGTTTAATAGCAACTGCGCATGGTACCGAGCATGGCCGTAGAATTTAGTGGGGACATGTACCCACCAATTAACGGAGCACCCCCCCCCATCAGAACCGTGAATTAACGAGCACCCCCCCCCCATCAGAACCGCGAATTAACGGAGCACAAAAAATAACATTAGAACTGTAATGGTTTTATTAAGTACTCGTATCGGTATTCGGTATCGGCAAGTACCCAAATGTAAGTACTTGTAGTTGTACTCGGTCTGAAAACAAAGTGGTATCGGTGCATCCCTAGTTTGTACAGATATTCAGTCAACATTTTCGATAGCCATCCTGCAATGTTTACTGACTGATTCCAGACTGATTCCGTCACAGCGCTGACGTCATCTGTTTAGCCCGCCTCTGGCCCGCCTATATCAGATACACCGATGTGATTGGTTTACGTTCGGAACAACAGGAATTGCTAATGAGCATGTTACTGATTACCAGAGTACTCGCTGAGCAAATTCAAATTGTGCTCTCGCGAGAACTCTGGATTTCCAGGGTAGCTGATCTGTGTATTCCTTTTTGAAGTTGTGTTTAAATTAGTGGTGGGACTCGATTAAAATAATTCATCTAATTAATTAGAGGCTTTGTAATTAATTAATCGCAATTAATCACATTTCAATCGCATATCAATATTTGACACGAGAAGCAACATTTTTCAATTCAAATGGATTTTGGTATACGAGTGAATCAATGAATAGACATAGACATACGTTTAAGCAGCTAAATCCTGTTTATTTTAGCTACACAGACCAACAGTTTAACATAAAGTGCCATCTACCATCTAAAATGGTAACAACAATAAAAAAAACCCGGTCAAACGCGGTCTCTTCCGGTCCGTCCATATTTGAGCCTACAATTCGTCCACTGAAAAACATGCCGTGGTGTTTGGAGTGCAAAAATAAAGTGCGATTAAAATGCTTTAATTAGTTTTAACGCATAATGTTTTCTGTAATTAATTAATCGTAATTAACGCGTTAAAGTCCCGGCCCTAGTTTAAATTACTACTCTATATTTTATGCTATTAAATATGCACTACTGTTATGTTTGTGTTTAAATGTGCTGCTGGAAGCCAACCTACCCATGTTCTTTACAGTTGTAATAATACATTGAAAATCTAAATATTATCGAAATTGTACCGAACCATACTGAACCCTGATGCCACCATGTATGACATATGTACCCAACCAGAGTTTTGCGACTAATTCCATGCACATACTGTATATAGATATATATATGATGATGTAAATATGATAGATATATATATACAGTATATATATTTTTTTTCTAAACACAATATAATAGAGGCGAAGGCACTGGCAGCTCAGGAGGTAAGAGCGGTTGTCTGGCAAACCGAAGGTTGCTGCTCCGCCAAGCTCAGTGTCGAGGTGTCTCTGAGCAAGACACCACCTAACCCTAACTGCTCCTGGCGTGTTGGTTGTTACCTAGAATGGTTGACACCGCCGCCGGTGTATGAATGGGTGAACGTGAGGCAATACTGTAAAGCACTTTGGATAAAAGCGATTTATAAATGCAATCCATTTACCATTTACATACACTCACACAAACACATGGTCACAGGGACAAAAAATTACAATATATGAATATAGAGTGTGTTTGAGACACACAGACTCACAGGTACTCTGCGGACACACAGACGCATACAAACACACACACAGCAAAGGTTTAAAACGCACCAAGCAGGCGACCAGGACAGAGTCACTGTTGTTGCGCTCAGCAGGGGTGCGGCAGAGTTTGATGAGATGAGCCGGCGCTGAATGGGGAACAAGGAGATGATTGGAATGCAGGCCTACATTCAGTCATTTATATGGAGTTGTTGAGCAGACACTTCTAGCAACTCACCAGTGAGTAGATAAGAGTCAATGCATACATCCATATTACAAAAATGATGCAATTTTCTAAATAGCGGTAGTGCAAATAGGAGATAGTGAAACTATACTGTTGTCATTTTGAGGCCAGTTATAATCTGTAAACAGTGTCTGAAAATGCATGGCAATATTTGAATTTATTTATTCATTCATTTGTATTTTTATGATAATAAATAAAGTTAATCAACAAAATGAATAAAGCCATATGAGCAGTTTGTCAATGTCATTTAAAAAGTATTTAGAAATGATTATTCATATTATGCGCAAGTATATTTTGTGATTTAAAATCACACATTTTTAAATCACACTAAGCAGACTATTGTAAACAAATGTGATTTTTGTAATCCACAAAGAAATTGAAACAGTTTATTCCCTTTATTTTGATTCCCCCTATATTATGAACATAATCAATATTTTTGACCAATCTTCCCACATGAGCTTGTGTGTTTGTGCATGTGTGTGTGTGTGTGTGTGTGTGTGTGTGTGTGTGTGTGTGTGTGTGTGTGTGTGTGTGTGTGTTTGTGCATGTGTGTGTGTGTGTGTGAGTGAGTGAGACCGTGCGTGCGTGCGTGTCCGTACCGTTAAGTTGTATGGCCGTGCGCGCCACCTCCGGGTCTCTGCTGAGGCGCGCCAGTGTGACCGCCGCCTTCTGCTGGACGCGCTCACACGCAGCGCCCTCTGACGGGCTGGCTGAGGACGGCGTCTCCCCGAGCAGCACCAGCAGCCGCTCCACTCCTGCAGGGACATCTCCTTAATATCACAGAGTTGTCTGTATGTCCATACGGCTGTATTGGTTTGTGTGCTTCATATTGTTCTGTTCTTTGGTCGTGTTGCTTATATGGCTCCACGCTCAACAAACAGAGAAAAAATACCTTGTTTCGGTTCAGAAATGAATCCAAAGAGCAAAACAAATAGAGTTAGAAATAAGTAGCAATTAGCCTATGTAACCCCTAAAACAAGTATAGTATAATAATAATAATAATAATAATAATAATAATAATAATAATAATAATAATAATAATAATTATTATTATTATTATTATTTTAAAGTCAGATATTCCTGCCCAAGACCACAATCGAGAGCAATTAAATAGATTGAAAAGAGTTGTTCTCTTAGTGTAGTGTCAAATGTAGCTCAATGCTCCCACCTTGTGGCTGGAACCAGAAATGTAACCCTCTGAAACGAGCATGCGCAGCATGACAAACAACTTTTGTATGAAATTGTTTCTTGTGAATGAGGTAAATGCACTGTGATTTGTCTGTTATACAAGACTTAAAACCAACCTTTCTCTTGAAGAACTTCAGGTGCCGTCTGCTCCAAAACTGAGAGGTTTGCCAAAATTGTCACCACCTAATCGACAAAAAACAAATAGCATTAATGACATAATTATAGACCGTTAATAATAACTATATATAACCATCCTCCTCTCTCCCTCCCCACTTCCCTCCCTCCCACCTGGTCTTTGGAGTAGGGTGTGTCTACACGCTGGCGGTCGTGGCAGGCCTGCAGCAGGATGTGCACGGCGTTTAGCTGCAGCAGGATCTCACACGCCATGCTGTCAAAGAAGGTGATGTTGGCGAGCGCGGCAGACGCCAACAGGAACACCTCGCCACATGACGCCGTCTCGCACAACTCTGGAGTTACAAACCAACAAACAAGCCAACATAAGGCAACATTGACAAATCCACACGTTTGGCATGTTTATCTACACAGAGGCATCATCTACTTTCAATAACGTAGCATATGTCAGTCATGTCCACAGAGATGGACAATTATATTGCTAAAATCTTTTATTTCTGTTATGTACTTGTCATGTAACACATTTCCCATCTGGGATCAATAATCAATAATAGTATCTTATGGTATAGTAAGTAAGTAAGTAAGTAAATTTTATTTCTAGAGCACATTTAAAAACAACGCAAGTTGGCCAAAGTGCTCAATCAGAGCAGGCATGTAAAATCACAATAAAATCACAATAAATAGGCAACACAATAACGGCACTAAAAACAGACAGATACACGAATCAACAAATCAAACAAACAACAGACATAAATCAAATCAGATCAGACCACATCAGGAAACGCTAAAGAATAAAAGTGTGTTTTCAGTTTGGACTTAAAGGAGTCAATGGAGGGGGCGGATCTAATAGAAAGGGGGATGCGATTCCACAGTCTAGGGGCTGCAACAGCAAAGGCTCGGTCACCCCTAAGCTTAAGGTTTGATCTTGGGACAACCAAGAGCCCTAAGTTGGCCGACCTGAGGGACCTGGAGTTGGAGTAGGGGGTTAAAAGATCTGATATATAAGATGGAGCCTGCCCATTCAAGGCTTTAAAAACAAACAGGAGGACCTTAAAGTCTATTCTAAACTGCACTGGAAGCCAATGGAGAGAGGCCAGAATAGGTGTGATATGGTCTCTCTTCCGGATACCTGTCAGGAGCCTGGCAGCAGCGTTCTGGACCAGTTGCAAGTGGGAAAGGGACGACTGACTAATCCCTGTATAGAGGGAATTACAATAGTCTAGGCGTGATGTGATGAAAGCATGGATGACCTTCTCAAGATCTTTAGGTGAGAGGAAGGATTTGATTTTAGCAATAGTACGAAGCTGGAAAAAGCTACCTTTTACTACTGCATTTACCTGCTTGTTGAACTTAAAAGCGGAGTCAAATAACACACCAAGGTTTTTAGCATGGGGCTTAACAAGAGTGGACAGGTTGCCTAGGCTGTTGGTGATCAATCTAACAGAGTCAGGGGGGCCAAACAGGACAACTTCAGACTTGGTATCATTCAGCTGCAGGAAGTTTTGTGCCATCCAACACTTAATGTCTTCAAGGCAGTTCATGAGACTATGCATTTTCATGTGTCATGTTACGTACTTATGAGTGCTGTGACGATGTCGTGCATGCTCTCCAGGAAGCTGGCCAGGTGCTGGGTGGACGTGTGGTGGGGGGAGGTGATCTGGGCCACCACGGCTGCTGCCTCCGCCCGCGCCACCTCCACACTGCTCTCCTCCGTCAGGATGTCCGCCAGACACAAGATTCCATCCACCTGCACCCCCCACACACAACGTTAATGTGTGTGTGTGTGTGTGTGTGTGTGTGTGTGTGTGTGTGTGTGTGTGTGTGTGTGTGTGTGTGTAGGAGTGTGTAGGTGTGTGTGTGTGTGCGTGTGTGTCGCGCCATTTTTACTCAGCCTAGTTAAAGTTAAAGTGATATCTTTACCAAATGCGTATGTTACTATTACAATTTACTAAATTGTATTAAAGGGGTAAACATTTGTTTAAGGTGGAATTATTTAACGATTTATCATCACCAATTTTAAAACAACATAAAGAATGAGCCAATGGATTTCTGTTATATATTGCTATATTATTAGTATCTGAATCCCCATTAACTTATGTCCAAAATAGTGTACTGGATAGTGTTCACTATATAGAGAATAGGGAATGAGGGCCCCAGCCCCATGAGCTGCTTGTTGGCCCTATGTTGAACTCATTCTGTTTACCTGTTAGTACAATAATATAGGCCTACAATAACACTGCAATGCAGGTCTAGTGATGTGGTAGACCATCGTGTCTCATTCTGATGCAGAGACACTGTAACAGGCTTATAGACAGCTACCACTACGTTAGCACCCCAGACAGATGTGTTAGTTTAGATGAGACGCAAGCGCCTTCTACCATAATGCTATAATAACACTCACTGACTGTCACCTAGTGAACATGGATGTGTTCTAACTTGCTGGATGGCTTCTGGAGCCAAGCAGTAGAACCGAGCGCGGCCACTAGATGGCAGCGTTGTCCCGCTTTATTGGTCCGAGCCCTACTCTGCAAAGTGTGGATCTCCGAGCCCAAAACTGACAGACGACCAACGTAGAAAACCCGCCGTCATATCTTGACTGTAAAATGTTAAAAACCATGTGTAGGCCTACAATTTATCCCGTATGATTGAGCTATAATGATAGTGTACGAAGGAAATAATGCATTTTGTTGCAAAATGCTTAATCGACTGTTGAGAGAAAACAAGTCCATCGTTCGACTCATCATAACGGCAGCATATCATAACAGTGGGCTTAACAATAATCATTGTTCAATAACTTTTTAGGTACAGTAGAGCCGAGGCTGGCTTTGTCAACTCTCAGCCACACCTGTCAGTCTGACTCGCTGCATCGCATCACTGGGCTTCAGAGGGCATTTCCCTATTTCTGTCTCCGTGGACGTCAGCAGCACAGCGCCATCACGACCCATTGACGTGGAACAATCCACTCTCCACACGCCGTGTTCCTGCACCCCACCACCACCATCTCCACCTTCTCTCTCACCAAACTAATAGTTTACAGGAAAAATGTATATGGATTGTGCTCCTCTTGTTTAAGATCCGAAAGGTTTAACTCACATTTGACTTCAAAGGAGACCTAAATGTGCAAGTCCAGAATGTCTGCTGTGCAAGGAATACAAAAATGAAACCAGCGTTTACATTATTATTTCTATTGTTTTTCTTGTTTATTCATAACATTTCCTAATTAATATTAATATTTTCAATGCATTGTATTTTTCACTCACAAGACTGCATTCCAGTTTGCAATAGGCCTGCCGCCTATGCTATTCTGGTTAAAATTAAATTAAAAAAACAAGATAAGCATTTAGCTAATTTACCGATATTGAATTTGCCATACAAGCCTATGGCTAAAAATAAAGATGGCTATAAACGAATAGTTTATCCTTTGTGACCGAAGACACATTTTTTTTAGAAAATATTAATATTAATTAGGAAATGTTATGAATAAACTAGAAGAACAATCGCCATAATAATGTAAACACTGGTTTCATTTTTTTTATTCCTTGCACAGCAGACATTCTGGACTTAGGAATGCACATTTAGGTCTACTTTGAAGTCAAATGTGATTTAAACCTGTCAGATCTTAAACAAGAGGAGCACAATCCATATACAGATTCAGCTGTGTACTCAACAACAACATAGTCGTGTTGTTGTTTCACGGTCAGTAGGCCAACTGTCCCCCTTCACCACGTCACGTTAACTACCCGGCCAGCAGCAGCAGCTCCAGCAGCAGCAGCAGCAGCAGGTGCGCTTCTTAAGGCTGAGCGGGCGCCGTTAGCGGTTCACAAACGACACACTTTCCTGATGCTTCCTCCTGGGAGACGCGGTGGGTACATCCAGCCCAAACTTTTATGGGGGGGGTCCTGCTTGCAATTGATCCGCTTGGATAATTCGCAGCGTTTCAGTTCTTTACGCAAAAACAAAAACAACATTGCTGTACCGTGGGTATTTACTACAATGAGGATATTTTGGTCTCTCTCTAACGCATCGTTTGCCGCGCGCGTGTGTGTGTGTGTGTGTGTGTGTGTGCATGCGTGTTTGTGTTTTGATTGAATTCCCGACAGTGAGGAGAGCATAAAAACAACAACGCGCTTGTATCATTAGCTGGCCCTTCTTTCTTACACACACACACACACACACACGCACGCACGCACGCGTGCACATGCACACACACCCGCACCCCCCCCCCCTCCCCCCCCCCCCCCCCACACACACACACCTCCCCAAAAAGATGTTTTACATACAAAATATTACAATGCACATACAAATTACGTCAGACAGCTCAGCAGAGGGGCATTCATTTTCAATGGCTGGGCACCTTTTTACATGGTTGTATATATTACATTTTGTTTGTTTGTTTGTGTGCATTATATTTGTAGTTACACAGATGTTTTATAGAGTAGAGAAAGTAAGCTCACTTGTCTATTGTACAGCTCAGCTTCATAAAAACGAAACACACGTAGACTAGTTTAACTGTTATCTCACTGACGTGATGGGGGGAGGATGGTGCACAGTTAGGGGATGCAAGAAATACCCTAAAATAGGAGCTTTCTTTAAATGTACACATTATGGAAAGTCAGTTTTAATCAGTATGTGTGTTAGGCTACACCCACACTGGAGCTTGGCTGGTCACAGTTTTTGACCTTCTTTTTCCTTTTTGATATCATTTGGGTACATTTTTAAACGTGATGTTTCTAGTCCTAATGCGTTTTAGTTGTGTATAATAAATATTGACCAAACAATAGCTCAGGACTGCTGCTTTGCAACTGCTTCGCTTGGAAGCCCCGTCTACTGGGCAGAAATACACCAGGACACAAATGACTCATACTGGTGATCACGGCGTTAGTTTACCATGCTGCATCGCTAATTCAGAGTGTTATATCTTCAAAACAAATGCAAAGATTTTTTTTAAATAAACCACAACAGTGCTGCTATACATTTCATTTTCAGTTTTCATGTCAGGCGGACTTTATTGTAATACTAAAACTCATGAGGAACTCCTTCTACCCGGGCCAGCAACTAAATTAGCGAATGAAAATAAATCACCACAAATAACTCAATGTATGGGAAACACTGGAACTGTTTGTTGTAAATGTGGTGTAAATGTATTGTGCCTTCCAGGTTCCCAGCATGCATTGTGTTATTTGTTATTTTTTCAGTTATTTAGTCCTATGTAATGCATGATTGTTCATTGTTTAGTAATAATGTTTGATTATGATGTTTTAATGTTTGATGACCCCAGCATCATGTTGATTAAGTTTTTGTCTCCTGCTGTTGTCAATAAACAGACTGAGAGAAACCCTGTGTCATACTTCACAAATCGCTACAGGATAATTGTATTATTCCTCAATTAAATGGGAATTAAATTAAACCTATAACAATGTTAATTATATATCATGTAAATTATAACAAAACTCAATTTGAGTGGGCATAAAAGCCTATGAGGGGTGGAGGCATCCCAAAATTCACACAACAAGATTCAAGATTCAAGAAGTGTAATTGTCATATACACATACAGGATATGCAGTGATATGAAAAAGTGGCGATGCTCAGCGGAATGTTCAACAGAACAATACAAATATCACAAATATCACAATTGAAGAGAAAGAATCAGAATATCCACACTAGTTACAGTCTTTACAGCAAAAGGAGAAGCATTTCTTTTTTTAGGAATGAGAAATTCCTAAAAAAGGCAAATAGGCAAATAAACAGCACAAGGCATAGAAACAAGTAGGCATATCAACAACAAGGCAATATAAAAAATATAGTATCAAGTTATGTAGTCGACTATGTGGGTGAATGTACTGTGTACTACCTATGTGTGTGCGTGTGTGTGGGTGTGTGCATAGGAGGTGGCAGTGGGGGGCCATAGTGAGGTCAGAGTTCACCATCCTGATGGCCTGGAACCTCCTCAGGTGCCTGAGGTGGTAGAGGTGCTGCTTCGCCTTTCTCACCAGAGTGTCAATGTGTGTAGTCAAAGTCAGATCCTCTGCGATGTGGACTCCCAAGTACCTGAAGCTGCTCACCCTCTCCCCAGCAGTCCTGTTAATCCCCAGTAGTGTGTAAGTCCTCTGATGTTGTGTCCTCCAAAGGTCCACAATCAGCTCCTTAGTTTTGGAGACTTTCAGCATGAGGCTGGTGTCTTGGCACCATAGCAACAGGTTATCAACTTCCTCTAGGGAGGCATTCTCATCGGTACCGGACATCAGGCCCACCACCACTGTGTCATCCGCAATCTTGACGATGGTGTTGGAGTTGGATCTGGCCACACATATCATATGTGTACAGGGAGTACAGTAGGGGGCTGAGGACGCAACCCTGGGGGGATCCTGTGTTCAGGGTGAGGGGTCTGGAGGTGTGTTTGCCCACGCTGATGACCTGGGGCCTGGCGGTTAAGAAGTCTAGGATCCAGGCGCACAGGGGGGTGTTCAGACCCAGCTCAATCAGCTTGCCAGCCAGTCTGCTGTGAATTAATATTGTGGTGAACACTGGAGCTAGCTGATTAGCACAGGTCTTCAATACTCGTCCAAATATGCTGTCAGGACCTGCATCTTTTCTAGTGTTCACCCTCATCAGAGCCATCTTCACGTCGTGCTCGGTCACAGAGAGAGTGTGCTTGTCCTTAGCAATGAAACTCACTTCAGCTCTCTTGAATGGCATATAGCAGTTGTCCAGTTCTTTCTCCCCGCATCAGGATGTTGGGTCTGATGCCAACATAGCATGTCATGTTGGTCCGATATTGCCACATCGGTGTCCGCTAGTGGTGGGATGTAGACGGCTCTAATGATGACTGTACTGAACTCCCGGGGAAGACATCGTCAGATGCTCCAGGTTCGTTGAGCAAGAGCGAGAATCTTAATATTCTTATGGTTGCACCACTTGTTGTTGGTTATGAAGCAAACCCTTCCACCCTTGTATTTACCTGACTCTTCTGTCCTGTCCACTCGGAAAACAGAGAAGGACTCGGTCGGACAAATGACTCGATCCGGCCAGCCATGTTTCCGCCAGACATAAATATTACAGTCCCTTACGTGCCGTTGGAATCAAATCCTCGCTCTAATATAAAACTTATTTTCCAGAGACTGGACATTAGCTAGAATGATGCTGGGTAGAGGTGGACGGTGTGCCTGGACTCTCAGTGTGTGGCGAACTCCGCTTCGTTTCCCACGGTGTTTCCTTCTTTGCTTCCCTGATGGCACGTCACCACTGTTGTTGTGCCTCGCTCGTACGATCTCTGCTGCAACAGCAGCTGTATCTCGTTTGTATGTTGTTAGTGCTGATACATTTGTGCAAAAGAAGACGTTACTAAAATACAAATACAAAAAAAACCCAGCACGATCGCCATGACAGCGACTACATATGGCCGCGCCATCTTACCCCCAACATGATCTAAGCCCGATTTTCCAGTTGTCGACGAGCTTTGAAAATCATGGACAAAAGCCCCAAATAAGAGGGCTATCGTAGAGCAATCCCATGAACGACAGTTGTGTAATGTGAACTACTCATGACGTGATCTGAGAGCTTGTCGATGCGTCTCAGCCCCATCCCAGGATATCTTGCAGGTTAAATATCTGGACCTGTTGAGGAGCGAAAATTGTGTTGTGTGAAAGGTGCTGAAACCAGCAACGACAGCATCGACAACCGACTGCCAACGAGCGCACAGACCTGGTTGAGTCCGAACTTTCAGTCGAAATTTCCAACTCTCTCTGGAGAACAGATAATCCTTGCTGAGCATGGCTCTCCAACCATTATCGCCTCCTTATTGTATTCTTTTTCCTCCTTGTTTTTTCTCTACAAAGCAACGCACAATCCACTAGGACCGATATCTCCTTGTGAACATCCATTTTGGAAGCGTCCATTCTTGCATGTTTACTTAAAACGTAGTTTGGAGACAAGGCAGACTCATCAGGGATTCCTCCCTGTGAAACATTATGTAACGTGTGTTGCCGGTCATTTGTGTAGTGTCACTTCAAGACAGTGGTGTAGTGTGCAGTACAGCGATCTGTCGACTTTGAAAGTCTTGTAGTGTATAGAGGGTATAATTATCCAAGATAACACCGACACTGTACTTAGTCAGTTTCAAGTTTCAATTAAGTTTCCGGTGAAGATCGAATCAATTAGGAAAGACATTGATGCGTCAGGTGTGGTGCCACGCATTCTCCCTGAAGCTACTTTCCAGCAGTTTAGCACAATCTCGTTGGATGAGCTTGACAAGCTAATACAGGCATCTAAACAGACTACCTGTTTGCTCGACCCTGTCCCTACCAAGGTTCTAAAAGAACTTTTCCCAACAGTTGGAACGGCTATGCTCAACATCATGAACCTATCATTGTCGACAGGCTCAGTTCCCTCTAGCTTTAAGTGTGCTGTGGTAAAACCTCTACTCAAGAAGCCTGGCCTCGACCCCGAAGCTCTCAGCAGCTATCGGCCCATCTCTAACCTTCCTTTCCTCTCTAAAGTATTGGAAACAAATTTAGCTAGCCAAATCATCAATCATCTGACGGCAAACAACTTATTTGAACCATTTCAGTCTGGTTTCAGGAGCCTATACTCTACTGAAACCGCTGTGACCAGAGTGGTAAACGATCTCCTCCTTAGCATGGACAGCAATGCAAGCTCCCTGATGGTGTTGCTTGACCTCAGCGCCGCTTTTGACACAATTGGCCATCGCATCCTCCTTGAGCGTCTCGAACACTACGTCGGCATCAAAGGCACTGCTCTTCACTGGTTTAGATCCTACCTCTCAGACAGAACACAATTTGTTGTCTGCAAAGGATCAAAATCGAAGCATTGCAACTTAAGCTTTGGTGTTCCCCAGGGGTCGGTCCTTGGTCCACTGCTCTTTGCAATCTACATGCTCCCTCTTGGCGATATTATTCGCAGCTTTGGCATTAGCTTTCACTGCTATGCGGACGACACCCAAATCTACATTTCCATTGGATCAAAAGACTCCCCCCGGCTCCAACAGATCCAAAAGGTTGAATCCTGCCTCGCTGCAATCAAAAGATGGATGTCCCAAAATTACTTGCAGCTTAACACGGGGAAAACTGAGATGATTATCTTCGGCCCGAAGCATAAACAATCACAACTTGATGACATCACACTCTGCCTTGAGGGATCCACTATTGCCCAAAGCTCCTGCGTCAAGAATCTTGGTGTTCTGCTTGATCCTACGCTTTCTTTCGATCAGCATGTCAAAAGTATCACCAGAACTGCTTTCTTTCATCTTAGAAACATTGCCAAAATCAGACCAATGCTATCCGCTGCGGACGCAGAGACACTCATCCATGCATTTATATCATCCAGACTGGATTACTGTAATGCACTGTTCTCTGGCCTACCGAGCTCTACTACAAAAAGCCTCCAGCTCGTACAGAACGCTGCTGCTAGACTTTTAACGAGAACTAGGAAGTTTGACCACATTACTCCTACTCTCACTTCCCTCCACTGGCTCCCAATAAATGCCAGATCAGATTTTAAGGTGCTACTTCTTACCTACAAGACCCTGCATGGGTCCGCACCATCGTACCTGAAGGACCTTAATGTTCCCTATTGTCCTTCTCGGCCGCTCAGGGGCTGGCCTTTTATCAATTCCAAAAGTAAATAAAAAATCAGCAGGAAACAGGGCGTTCTCTTATCGAGCACCCTATCTGTGGAACAGTCTGCCACCTGTAATCAGGGAGGCTGACTCTGCTGATATATTTAAGGCGAGACTAAAAACCCACCTATTTACCCTCGCCTTTGGCTGCTAGGAGTGCCCCTCAGCTCTAATTTACAGCTAAATCAATACCGTTAGCACTAGCCTACCCTAGCTGCCGATGGGTACTAGGTCTGAGGATACTTGTATGTTTCCTGCTTACTGTGCTCCATCTAACCCTCATGTTGTCTCCATTATCTAGAGTGCTGCTGTGATCGTGACTGGATACCTGGCCACCTCACCTGCCGGCTACCAGCTTGCTCTCCAGCCAGCACCCCATCACATTATTACTATTTCATTTACTATTTGTACTTTGTCATTTGCATTTTGTCATGCTTTGTTACCCCTGTTTTTAAATGCCCGTATGACACCCATTGCACTCTGAACCATCCCTGGAAGGAGGGATCCCCCACTCTGAGGTTCCTCCTCGAGATTTCTTCCTTGTTAATTAAGGGAGTCGTTTCTTGCCCTTAGGGGGGCTTGGGCTAGGGGGGTGTCATGAATCACGTTTGGCCCATAACAATCTGGCCTGTAAAGCCCTTTGAGACTGTCTTGTGATTAAGGGCTATACAAATAAAATTGAATTGAATTGAATAGAAGCTCAAACACACCTTGTCGAGTTCATTGATGCCTTCCTCCACGCAGCAGATGGAGGCAACGGTTCTCAGGGCGTGAGCGTATAGGTCGCTGAAGCAGTCCTGGCGGCAGATCTTAAACAACGCCACCACCGCCCCTTCCTGAGAAACACAGACATCACCGGGTCAGTACACACAAGAACACATTCTGGATCTAATGGTAAATGCAAATCATTGAATAGTAAAAACACACATATGTTCTTGAATTCTCTATCTGAATTCTGAATTTCCTAACAGGACGCTTCCTGTGTTCAGGGCTCAACATTAAGCTTTTTTTTAATTGCCCGGTTGGGAAAGTGGGTCAGAAATCTACTTGCCCAATGTAAATTTTCACTTGCCCCAATACAAATTGTTTTATTTATTAGTGGTTATCAAATACAGTAACAACAAAGACTAAAGCTAATTGTCATGATTCACCTTTATTTAAGTAAATAACAGTGTCTTGCATATCAAACATTTTATACAAATGTTGTATTTTTTATGTATTTTCTTTTACATTACATTTGGCATTTATCCAAAACAACTTGAGGAGGAACAAAGTGAGGAACAAAATTCAAGCTTCTGTACAGTAGGAGAGTAAAATATGACATATAACATATAATATGTTAAAGAGGGAGTAAACCCAAACTCCAAGCCCTGCTCGGTGCTGAAACTTTTGTCTTTTTGTATACATAGTATTATAGATTAGATGATCGTCAACACAGTACTATTTTGTCACTGGTACTAAAATAAGACCTTAATTTATGTTTTAGTCATTTCTCGCCTATTACTTTATGAACGTTCTATATCGCGTGCTGTTCTTTTTGAGTGAAAAGGTATACTTTTGAAACGTGACGTGTCTATTGAACTATTGAATGATATTGTCAGTCTTTCCATGAGCAAAATGTGTTTTATTGATTTTTTTTCATTATTCTTTAGACAAGAGACAGGAATTCACGTTTAGGATCATTAGAGCTTTTCTTAGAGTTTGGAATCCAATCAACTCTTGAACTTGGAATAAATTAAATAAATTGCTGTAGCATGATATTGGGCTTCAAACTCAAACATTAAGAATCCAAACAGCAGTCCCATAGGCTCATATTCCCCCTATATAGCTTTGTGTGTTCAGCCCCTGCTCTGGGAATCAAATTGGTAGTTATTAGGTAAGCTTCACGCAGCGCGTCAACACTGTGCATGCCCACTGTGAAAACATGTTGCGTGTATCTTTCCACTCATTAGATCAATGAAGCGAATCACAAACACTATTATACAACTCCATCATGTAGCATGGCGGATAAAATTGCACAATTTGAAGAGGTCCCCGCAAGCATGGAGGTATGCTGCATAGAAATGCAAAAGTGTAAAATGATGAATTTGGCCAGCTTTCCCTCACACGTACGCCAAATTGAGCACCTATCCAATCGCTCGCAATTCCACACTTCATGCGGACAGATGAAAACAAAACAACCAGAGCATTCTTACTCTTTCTTACTTTATGGGTGAAAAACAGTCAGGGAAAAAATAATAAAGGAAAATAAACAATTTCCCTCCCTGAGAATGTTCTGAGCGGTTCTTTTGTTTTGCAATGCCGATCAGTCTCAAAAAACCCAAACAAGAACAGCCTGCCGTATCACATTGCGCAGAGTCGCCATCTGCAAACAAAACACTTGCAGCCGCAGGTATTGAATCCCATTCACTCTGGTGGTGCCACACAATTATGTGGAGGAAGGTGCAGGCTGTAACTACCACCATTATCCTAATAAGGCTATTACAGCTTGGCTACAGTGTCTCGCAAGGCCACGCAGACTGCAGCCTGGAGTGGCTGTTCACCATGCCCTCAACGCTGACCGCCCCCCCCCCCCCCCCCCTCCCAGATCCTCTAGCCTACACAGGCAGGGAGACAACATTTTCCACAAAATATATACCACCACTGACGAGTTCCTTTTTCTGTCATGACGACAGAGATGAAGATTGGGTTGTTTTTCTGTGATGCAAATGTTGGTATGGTTCCCAGTGGAGGAGATCACAGGTGAACTTTGTTTATCTGTTTGTTTTGATAAAGAGGTCTGTTAGTATCTGTCTGTCTGTCAGATCTAAGGTGTAATGTAAAGGCTTGTTGGGCTTGTTGGACATTTAGCATGGAGCTTTATTCTTCGTCAGTTTAACCGAGGTTCCCAAAAAGCTTAATTAGAAAGAAAAATAAGATGAAGCCTTGAAATGTGTGTGTGTGTGTGTGTGTGTGTGTGTGTGTGTGTGTGTGTGTGTGTGTGTGTGTGTGTGTGTGTGTGTGTGTGTGTGTGTGTGTGTGAGTGTGACATTGCAGTTCTGCTTTATATATTCAAAACAGTCCCCAGAAAAAAATCTTGGTATTTGTACGTTTCTGCAAACGATACATTGGATACATTCATCTACATTTTTCAGGATGTTTCTAGACATGTTTACATCAACGCTATGGTGTGCGTTAAGCACTTTTGAGGCGTTTTGAGGGAATAGCCCAATTTTGTCATTAACTAAATAGAGTCGAGTAAGATTTAGCATCTGCACAGAGAGCATCGTCAACAACTTAACAACTCGGCATTTCCACACTATATCCCTAATCCGGATAGATAGAGATAAGGTTCACACTATATCCCTAATCCGGATAGATAGAGATAAGGTTCACACTATATCCCTAATCCGGATAGATAGAGATAAGGTTCACACTATATCCCTAATCCGGATAGATAGAGATAAGGTTCACACTATATCCCTAATCCGGATAGATAGAGATAAGGTTCACACTATATCCCTAATCCGGATAGATAGAGATAAGGTTCACACTATATGCACACACACTATATCACACTATAACCATGCTAACCTCAGCTGAATATGATAGGCTGGAAAAGTTGGAAACACTGCTGGAGCCATGTAGGTACGGTGATTTTCCTATTCCCCCTAATTTAAATTTCTGACAAATTAAATTAGTATAATATATAATTGTATTTTAGAAATCATTTGAGACCTGTCCCCTAAATGTGTGCCATCTGAATGAAAGATGTAGTCATTCATTCTGTTGGTCTTCTGTGTTTGTAGTTACATCACTGAGCTCCTGGGTGGTGACAAATATGTGTCCTGCTCTGTGATGCTGCCTGTACTCTACCACCTCTTGTGTACAATGGAGGCCTCAGATGTTGACCCTGCCTATGTTGTGTTCAATGCTGCATTCACAGAGGACCTAAACAGACGAATGGCGAACACAAACATATCATCTCTTAAGGTAGCAACAGCTCTAGGTCCCAGATTCAAGGACCTCAGGTGCCTGCCCAGAGCAGAGAGGGAAGAGGTTTGGCAAAAGCTGACTGAAATGCTTAAGGACCACAGTCCTCCACAGAGGAAATGGAATCTGAGCCACCAAAGAAGAAGATGGACTTCTACTGATGGAGTCAGAGTGTGATGATGAGGCACCGTCCACAGACAAAACTCTAGACAGGTATAGGGCAGAGCCTAGTGTCAGCATAGAGGCATGTCCACTACAGTGGTGGTCGGCACACAAAGGTGCCCCTGATAAACTGCCCCATACTGCACAAAGGTACTTTACACCTGCTTCATATAAAAATGTCTCTTCTTGCTATTTTATCTTTTTATGCCTACTTTTTTTAGCATACTGTCACCTGCCATGTCGCAAAAATGTCACTGTTCAGAACGGTCCTGTGTTAATACAACACTTTGACTTTGGCTTTAATTATATTCTTCATAAAGGAAGTGGTGCCCCATTTGAGCAGTAAAATAATCAAAGTTACATTTAGATCAATGTAAGCCACTTAATCAAGCTACATTTGCCTGGAATGTCATGCATTTAATGTAGCATTTTTAATCGATTCATTCCTTTTTTTACTGCCACTTTTTTAGATTAAAATTGGTTCATTTGGGACATTACAGATGAAATTGACCATATTATTGTGAATTAATTATGTGAGGATATGCAAATGATTTGGCTGGTTGACCAGGGTACTGGAAGTAGGTTGTTGTTGGTCATGTTGATCCCCGGCTGCTCCTCTGGGCTGGTGGTGCATGCAGTGACAGGAATTCTGGGAAATCAATGTTTACCCCAAATAGGAACTGACAGCCGTGATCAGACCCTCAGACAAGGGAGGTGTGTGTGTGTTTAGTTCATATTTGTGTTATTCATCATGTGTATGTATGTGTATGTATGTATGTGTGTGTGTGTGTGTGTGTGTGTGTGTGTGTGTGTGTGTGTGTGTGTGTGTGTGTGTGTGTGTGTGTGTGTGTGTGTGTGTGTGTGTGTGTGTGTGTGTGCATATGTGCCTGTGTGTCCATGTGCTGGCCATCAGAATGAGTCTTATCGAGTGCATCCTGAATGTGACCGGTGAGCTAATGGTGGTTTGAGACTTCCTGTCTGGACTGTGATGTGTTATCTGTAGATACTGAGTTCCAGGGATAGAAGATAAAAGGTGTAATGGTTTAAAAAGCTTTAATGATCAATAAAGAGAGACAGGGATGTTCATTTGAATGGGTGGCTTTAAAATTAAGTTGGTGGGGTTGAAACATTTTCGATTACAGTACGTCACTGAAGCCCAGAGCTGGAGGCTTGCGATTGAGACTCAGAGACAAGTCGGACTCGAGTCACGAAAATCAGGGCCAGCTGTAGGACTGGACTGCTTTGAGACTCTAGTCTCTCTGGAGACTTGAAAGCAAAAAAATGTGTTTTAGCAGTCTATAATTAATCATCTAATTGATCACCCAAAACATTTTATATGAAATCTGCAATGCTATTGCAAATGTATCTGTATCCACTTTTATTTATCCATGTCCTCTTTTACTATAAATACTTACACTATAATTGCCTCGAAAGAACAATGAGCACCTTCAGCTGGAAACCCTCTGTTTAACTGCCCAACTGAATGCTGCGACTAGGAATGTCAGGCTATTCAGGATATTCAATATGAGCACACAAGGAAGACAAAGAGGCATCTTCCTTTCTGCAGAACACTTCCAGAATGTAGTCTGGTGTTTGTTCTGTGATCAATGGACTCATAACAAACGTGCTTATTTCTTTTACGTTTCCAACTGCATGCTGGGACTTGTAGGAGTGTAGACTCACATTGGCGATGATGCTGCAAAGTTGGGGTCCATCCTGTGTGAGGGACAGGAGGTTACTGATGGCGCTGCTGATGGTGTAGACGCTGTCTGACGACTCAATCTGTTTGATCAGCACCTGCGAGAGGAGTTGAAGTAGGGCTTAGAGGGAAGGTACGTGTATTCATAAACACCCATTCAGAGTGCTTTACATAGGCAGGAATCTCAATGTAAAAAATATTGAAAGGGAGAGTGAACCTAATACAATTTTCTTTTTGTTCTAAACGTGGCCATGTCTTATATGAAGTTCAATCTACTCTAACCTATTGCATTTTGTCCGTTTTTGCCGGTGTGAATGTTCTACTCTGCTCCGATTTTCGTGACGTCAAAATATCTTTTCCGAGACACTTCGACACCGCAATGAGGGGCACTGATTGGGAAAGGGTAAGCTCCTGCCATGGTGTGTGTGGATTGGTTGATTTTGATGGCGGCGTCAAAAAGAGTATTCTCTGACACTTATAGTATAACAACACTGAGTGTGGCACATTTCACATAAACAATCCTTCATTATAACGTTCATACGCAACAATGGTACTGTCAAGAATCCGGGTATACCGTTCTGGTTTTGGAGAACAGTTTGACAGAGAGACGTAAATGTAGCCTAATGGAAATGGAGCCACTAAACGACTTTTGCCGTTTTTGCAAGCAGAATATGAGAATAGTTGGTTTGTATGAGGGATGCACCTATACCGATACAAGCATTCGGTATCGGTCCGATACTGTGCTCATGTACTCGTACTCGTTAAACTACTCCGATACAACCGCACCGATACCACTTTGGCAACGCAACGTTAACCTTGTCATATTCTTAGCCAAGGAATATTGAAATAAAGAGATGTGACCGAGTTGGCGTTTATGTTTGTTTAATAGCAACTGCGCATGGTACCAAGCATGGGCGTAGAATTTAGTGGGGATGCTGGGGACATGTCCCCACCAATTAACGGAGCACCCCCCATCAGAACCGCGAATTAAAGGAGCACCCCCCCATCAGAACCGCAAATTAACGGAGCACCCCCCCCCCCCATCAGAACCGCGAATTGACGGAGCATCCCTAGTCAACATTTTCGATAGCCATCTTGCAATGTTTACTGACTGATTCCGGACTGATTCCGTCACAGCGCTGACGTCATCTGTTTTAACAGGAATTGCTAATGAGCATGTTACTGATTACCAGAGTACTCGCTGAGCAAATTCAAATTGTGCTCTCGTGAGAACTCTGGATTTCCAGGGTAATCAGGGCGTGCAAAATACTCCAAAACATGAATCACACTTGAGGGGGACAGAGGCAGACTCTGACAGGTACTGCTTAAAAAATAAGTGTGTAAATACCATCTGAAACAGTGGGTTCACTTAAAATAATCAGTAGAGACCATGTCGATATAGCTTCCGCTGGTTTATCTATTTGGTGTGTATTAATTGACTGTTACTATTCGGGCTATGGGATACATACCTGGATTTCATTGGCCAGCGCCATGTCAATCATGTTGCTGAATGAATCGCTGACATTGGTGAGGATCTCATGGATAGCTTCTCTCATGGACTTGAGGAAGAACTCATCATCGGTGTGAAGGCACCTGCCAGGGAGGAATAGCAGATGTGTATTGAGTCTTGAATCAAAAGCTAGCCATGTTTGCTATACTGTATGTTGTCTTTAATATGAAACCTAGCAAAGCAAAATGTTGTCTTTGTGTTTCTAAGGCCTGTACCTCTCTGTAATGTTGGTAAGCTCCATGCACTTTTCAAGTAGGGTTTTTTCATACTGCAACAGAAATAGAAAAAGGAGCTAATCAATACATTTTCCAGAATTCTTTGCATCTGCAAAAAAAAATGTATATATACAGTTGGGATACATTAATTTGCCATGCATTAGAAACCGCCATGGATCTGTATTTACTGTACTTCTCCTGTTGACCAAAAAACAGCTGATTTCATTGGAACTGTACATTATTGTGTCATCCCAGGAAATGCTTATTTCAGCAAATTTGGCTTATAAAATCCCTCAAATGTCACATGATTTTACAGGTAGGCCTACAAACAATCTCTGTCACTACTACAACAAAGACCCCCCCCCGCCCCAACAGCGATACCTTCTGCATCTCAGGGGGCGTGTTCCGTGCCGCGCTGTACTCGTGCACCAGGGAGCGCACGTGGCAGTTGGCGCGCACGGCCGTGCTGTGCACCCGCTGCCAGCGGCCCGTCTCCAGCCGGTGGAACATCTTTCCCAGGTCAGTGCTGACCACCAGGGCACGTCGCAGCAGAGACTGCAGGTTGTTTCTGGTCACCACATTATCACCGCCGGCCCCCAGTGCAGACGACATGATTAGCTCTCCCTGCTGGCCACCCTCCTCCTCCGCGCCGATGTGCTTGGCCTGCAGCACGCACATGCACTCCACCTCCGTCATGTGTCGAAGGTCCTCCATCCAGCGCTGCACCGAGTCCACCTGCAGGTACTTGACTCTGCTGCTGCTGCTGCTGCTGAGGGGCACGGGTGGATGGGGAGGCAAGGTTGGGGGAGAGCCAGGTACAAACAGCAGGGAAAACGTGTAATGTTATGTAACTCCAACGACATGTTGGAGCTCCTATAGGCCTCCTATGGGGCATCTTGTCTCTATGTACATTTAGGGCTGGGAAATATATGGATACTATATCGATACCGTCATATGAGACTAGATATCGTCTTAGATTGTAGATATCATAATATCATGATATGGTATTTGTTTTGTCTTTTCCTGGTTTGAATTGCAGTAAATTTGAATTGCATTTTCCAGACTGTTCTAACTGTTTTAATATTTGCCTTTACTCATTCCATTATATCCACTATATTGTCATTATATCCACATTACTGATGATTATTTATCAAAAATCTCATTGTGTATACAGGAGCAAACAAAAATAGGCTTTACAGCGTGGTTATGTTAAATAGTCTGTCTATCTATCTATCTATCTATCTGTCTGTAATTACATTACATTGCTCCATCTGTCTTTCCCTCTACAACTGGAAGTGTTACAATATCTTCTCAAACACAGGGTGACCCTTCATGAAACAAAGTGAGTAAATAAAGACTCCAACCAATTCCAATGTAATAAACTGCTCACATGTCGTGCAAATCCCATGTAGTCAGAATAATAATACAAAAATGACAAATGTCAATGTCGTCCTACGTGACCAAGACAGCCAAAATACGTGATTTCATCACATGACATACAAACAGTGTGTGAGAACTGGCCACGCGTGCTTCCATCCACAGGCTCTCTAGCGACCAGCTCTTTTATACATCCCACGCATCTTCGCCGCTGGCAACGAGCCAGCGGCGATTATTCAATGGAAACGTTGTGGCGTTCTTCTAAAATCAATGATGCGAGGGAGGTCAATCATCGACCAATAACCGCTGCCGATCACGCTCGTTAGCTTGAGACGCATCATTTCCTCCCCTTCCATCCTCTCAGTCTTTCCGAGCAAACACACCCACCTCTTATCTCCCGCCCCCTCCCCTGCTGACCCCTGACCCAGGGGGGCTCTAGAGAACCCTTCAGAGTCCTCCATACAGAAAGTATAATAATACACTATATAGATTATGGTATTGTGTTGTAAAAAGTAGTACATAGAGCATAGTAATAGATATATACAGAATTGTTTATTGTTTTTTATAGAGTATAATAGAGTAGAGTCTAGTACATAGAGAGAAGCCATGCGAGGGAGGACTGACAAATTGATGGCTATATAGGCCTCATCCAACATACCGTCACAAAGGAGCGATCTCCTCTCTCTGATCATGTTGATGCGTGTCAACTCAACCCCACTTCACTGAGATGTGATTTGCATCTGCATCAGAATATCCTCTTATAGCACACATGTGCTTCATGCGAGGATCCAGTTAAATTGTTCTCCTATCACTAAATAGTTCACTGGGAAGTCCCAGGAGAGAGCAACTTAAGGCTTGTGAATACCCTGTTTACTACCTTCATTGACCCAGGGCAGCTGATACCACAACCTCTCCCATCATTCCCCTTCAAGAGACTTTTATTTTCTCACCAGAGCTGCTCACACACAAGTGGGCTTTGAGAGATGCTGTGACACCAATGGACCTTTCCCTACTCAAGCGGCAAGTCCCGCCCCCCCTAGTTACTGTTGCTATGTCCCCCAAGCTTTCCCACAGCTCGCGCTCCCGTGCGTGGCGGCGTCTCTTGCCTCTGCGGCGTCTCGGCGCTTCTCGGTGCGACCTCTGCGATCGCCGATCTCCGAACTCCTGTCGGCGCGCCCTCCGAACTCTGAACTCTCTCGTACTGGGCGTAACCACGCGGCTTTATAGCCGTGTCCCCCCTTCGACTCTCGACCCTCTCCTATTTATTGTCTGGATCCAGGGCCCTGATTGCCGTGGATTGCTCTCAACGAGCCGCAGCCACATCCACTGAGGCTAATTCCTCTGGGAGCCGAATGGGGACCCGCGGTTCCCCCGACCGTTGTCCACACTCCCTAGTCGGCCCCTCAGTGGCCGTCTGCCACAATACGTATGCATGGATATGTTGTACATATATATTTCATATGTTTGTATAGTATGTGTGATATGTTTTGTTTTTAATATGTCATGTGAAGCTTGTCCACTGGCCAGTGTTTGGGTGACCTTTGGTGACCTTGTATATTGTTGTGAGAACAGCGTAGCCAATAGCGAGTGTGGATGTCATGGGAGTTGGCGGTAGGACCCAATCGCAGACTCAGGACTCGGGGTTTTGTGGTGGAATAAATGTTATTTATTACCGTGTGAGGAACAGGCAGGTAGGAATCCATGTTGTAAGTCGAATTACAACAGATGACGAGACATAACGATGACAAGTATTAACAACAGGTATTTTTGCAACAATGATCCGACACTCGTGGGTGGAGAGCCGGGGCTTTTATGCCGTGACTAATTGTTGATTGCGGACAGCCGCGAACATAGCGCAGGTGCCGCTAATCGTCCAGGGGCGGCACTGGCGCCCGGGAGCCCCGCTAACCCTCCAGGGGCGGTATTGGCGCCCGGGAGCCCGGGGCCACGATCGAGATCGTGACAGTACCCCCCCCTCAACGGGAGCCTCCTGGCGACCCACGATGAGCGGGCCGGCACCGTCGGGTGGACGACCCGGAGGCTGGGCGGAGGACGAGCAGGGACCCTCCGGCGGACGACCCGGAGGCTGGGTGGAGGCCGAGCAGGGACCCTCAGGCGGACGACCTGGAGGCTGGGCGGAGGCCGAGCAGGGACCCTCAGGCGGACGACCCGGAGGCAGGGTGGAGGACACCGGCGCCGTCCGAGCGGGGACCGGGACCGGGGATGACTGCCGTCTGGCAGCAGGGACCAATAGGAGCTGCGGTGATGCAGCCGGGACCGGGAGAGGCTGCGGCGTTGCAGCCGGGACCGGGAGAGGCTGCGACCCGGCAGCAGGGACTGGCAGGAACTGCGGCGGTCCAGCCGGGACCAGGGATGGGTGGGACCTGGGAGCAGGTACTGGTGGGAGCTGCTGTGGTGCAGCCGGGACCAGGACCAGGGATGGGTGGGACCTGGGAGCAGGGACTGGTGGGCGCTGCGGTGGTGCAGCCGGGACCAGGACCAGGGATGGGTGGGACCTGGGAGCAGGTACTGGTGGGAGCTGCTGTGGTCCAGCCGGGACCGGGACTCTGGGAGGCTGGGACCTGGGAGCAGGGACTGGCGGGAGCTGCTGTGGTCCAGCCGGGACCGGGACTCGGGGTGGCTGGGACCAGGGAGCAGGGACCGGCAGGAGCTGCTGTGGTGCAGCCGGGACCAGGACCAGGGATGGGTGGGACCTGGGAGCAGGGACTGGTGGGCGCTGCGGTGGTGCAGCCGGGACCAGGACCAGGGATGGGTGGGACCTGGGAGCAGGTACTGGTGGGAGCTGCTGTGGTCCAGCCGGGACCGGGACTCTGGGAGGCTGGGACCTGGGAGCAGGGACTGGTGGGAGCTGCTGTGGTCCAGCCGGGACCGGGACTCGGGGTGGCTGGGACCAGGGAGCAGGGACCGGCAGGAGCTGCTGTGGTCCAGCCGGGACCGGGACTCGGGGTGGCTGGGACCAGGGAGCAGGGACCGGCAGGAGCTGCTGTGGTCCAGCCGGGACCGGGACTCGGGGTGGCTGGGACCATGCAGTAGGGACCGGCAGGAGCTGCTGTGGTCCAGCCGGGACCGGGACTCGGGGTGGCTGGGACCATGCAGTAGGGACCGGCAGGAGCTGCTGTGGTCCAGCCGGGACCGGGACTCGGGGTGGCTGGGACCATGCAGTAGGGACCGGCAGGAGCTGCTGTGGTCCAGCCGGGACCGGGACTCGGGGTGGCTGGGACCAGGGAGCAGGGACCGGCAGGAGCTGCTGTGGTCCAGCCGGGACCGGGACTCGGGGTGGCTGGGAGGGACCGGATGCAGAAGCTCTGCTGGGCCACCCATTCCTGACCCAAGCCCATGCACGCCTGGATTTTGGAAACCACCGCATTGTGCTGTTCGGTGAGGAAGTGCCGTACTTCCACCCACAAAGCGAGCCAAGGGCACATGTAGTGAGGGTAGACCGGACTGTGGTGTTGGGGGCTGGACGGGAGTATCTGGTACGAGGCCAAGCCCGCTACAGGGCGCAGATTAAAGGGGAGATGATGCTGAGCCCCACCAAGGGCTTTGTTGAGAAACATAGACTGCTAGTTGCCCAAGTCTTAGTGGAGGCTCAGCCTTCTAGAACTGTGCCCCTCCGCATCTTCAATCCTGGAAGCGCTGCTGTAACCATCCAGAAGGGGGCCATTGCTGGGTTCCTCCACCCCGCCAAAGCACTGCAGTCTACAAGACACTGCAGGTCAGATAGAACAGGTTGTTGCTGGCTCCCCCGCTGTTCCCCAGCACCTGCAGGAGCTCTATGCCCAGAGCTCCATTGAGCTTAAGACAGAGGAGCAGCACCAGCTAGCACAGCTGCTCTCCACCTATGGCAGTGTGTTTTCTACTGGCCCCAGTGACCTCGGCCGCACCAGCCTGGTGCAACATGACGTCATAACCCGGCCAGGTCTCCCAGTCAAGCAGCCACCACGCCGGATGGCGTTGGACAAAACAACAGAGTGCTGACCAACAGATACAGCAGGGCTTGGAAGCGGGGCTGGCCCGCCGCAGTCACAGCAGCTGGGCATCGCCTATAGTGATGGCGCGTAAAAAGGATGGGACTTTCCGCCTCTGTATAGACTATAGAGCCCTGAACGACAGCACCATCAAGGACGCGTACCCGCTGCCCCGCATCCAAGACACACTTGACACCCTTTCCACTGCCAAATGGTTCAGTACGCTGGACATCGCCGCCGGCTACTGGCAGGTCGAGCTGACCCCCAGAGCGCGTAAAGCAGCCGCCTTCTGCACCAGGAGTGGACTGTTTGAGTGGAATGTCATGCCGTTCGGATTGTGCAACGCACCGGCAACATTCCAGCGCTTAATGGACCGCATTCTGGCTGGCATGCAGTGGGAGACCTGCCTGGTCTACTTGGACGACATCATCGTTCTGGGCAGGGATGTGCCAGAGATGTTGGAGCATCTGGGCCAGGTTTTCGATCGACTCCAGCAGGCCAACCTGAAACTGAAACCTGCTAAATGCTGTCTCTTTCGTCACCAGGTAGCCTACTTGGGCCACATTGTCTCGGAGGACGGTGTGGCCACTGATCCCAGCAAAGTCCAGCAGGTGCAGGAGTGGCCGACGCCGACATCAATCCAGGAGGTTCGCCAGTTCATCGGCCTTGCATCATACTATCGGCGGTTTGTGAGAGACTTTGCTTCCATAGCTGAGCCCCTCCATGCCCTAACAAAGAAATACGCTCGGTTTCAGTGGACAGAACTCAAGCGCCTGCTAACCACCACACCGGTCTTGGGTTATCCACTCGACCAAGGCACCATGATACTGGACACCGACGCAAGCGACGTTGGCATCGGCGCTGTCCTCTCGCAGGTTCAGCAGGGCAGTGAACGCATGCTGGCCTATGGGAGCCGCAAGTTGTCTAAAACGGAACAGAATTACTGCACCACACGGCGTGAACTGTTGGCCGTGGTGGAGTTTACGTCACACTTCCGACAGTACCTCCTGGGGCGGCCCTTCATTGTGCGCAACGATCATAGCAGTCTCCGGTGGCTAACAAGAATGAAGGAGCCTGAGGGACAGCTCGCCAGATGGCTCGAGAGGCTTGGCGAGTACAACTTTGAGATCATCCATCGCCCTGGCCGTTTGCACAGCAATGCAGACAGCCTCTCCAGGAGACCCTGCCGCCAGTCTTGTCCATGTAAGCTGCCAGGCCCTTCCCTTCATCCAACGAACGTCAGGCACCAGGCTGTGCAGTGTGATTTGGACTCTGACATCAAGCAGATGATGCTGAGTCCAGTGGGGGTAGGCGGCCAGTCAGCTCCCACAGCAGTGAGTTTAGTGGGGGTAGATGAAGCTTTGCCTGGTGACAAGGACAGCTTAAAGCCCCCTGAAAGAATCTACCGGACTGAGACTAGCAACGCTGAGCTGTTCAGCGGATGGTCCCCAGAGGAGCTGCGACTGGCTCAAGAAGCCGATCCAGATACAGCACCTTCAACAATATCCACATTGATCATCTAATTCTAGAGTAAACGCATTGTCTCAAAACAAATATGCCCTAATGGACCTTTCCACACTGTCAGTCACGCAGAGAATAATAACCAATGAGATTGCCTGATTTCTTAAGACCACGCCCCTTGCAACAGAGCCGCCATGATGTCCCACAAACAAAGCTTGTCCCTGCAGGACTTTTTTTTAATACATGGATAGAGCTTATGTATTTTAAATTTGGACAACTACATATGGCCTCATAGAGACATTATTATTAAAAACATCCTGAAAACTTTTGAAAATAATTTTCTTCTACTTTAGTCATTATTGATGGTACTGAATGTAAGACCCAGGTGCCATCTGCACTGGCCTTACAGAGTCAGCTTTATAGTGACTATAAGTCAAGCACAACCCTCAAAGCATTGACTGGATGTGATCTAAGTGGTTCTGTCATTTTTGTGTCTGAGTTATTTACAGGTGCTGTATCTGATAAGGCAATTACTGAACGCAGTTGTTTTTATGATGTACTTGAAACAAGTGCAACAATCAAATGGTTGATAGCGACTCCACACATCAATGTACAGCAGCGCCGACACAAAAAGCTACAAAGCTAGCTAATTAGTTAAAATTCAAAGGTTTATTTGTCACCTATTTCAGTGTACAGGTACATTGAGCAGTGAAATGGTTTTTTTCGCTACGACCAGACTGCTACCGCGCCATCGTGTGATTAGCATAGCTAGGTGATTAGCCCATTGTAGCTAGTAGTTAGCAGATCTAGCTAGTAGTTAGCAGATCTATTTTCATTGTAAACACATCACTAACATACTCACCCTGCTTTACATGAGCAGTAGGACTCCACGATTTTGTCCTGACGAATTTCAATGTGGAGTTTGTGAGGCGTTTGTGTCTTCCGCATAGATCGCCAACACTTAGCATTAAGTTTTATGTTGTCATCTGCTCCGTTCGAAATCCGAATGTCATGGATATATCCTTGTGTCAAATAGTTCAGGCCTTTCTGTAGAACTCCATCCATCCATCCATTATCGTCCGCTTATCCGGGGTTGGGTCGCGGTGGCAGCCGGCTAAGCAGGGCCCCCCAGGCTTTCTTCTCCCCAGCCACACTCTCTAGTTCCTCCTGGGGGATCCCGAGGCGTTCCCAGGCCAGACGAGATATGTAATCCCTCCAGCGAGTTCTGGGTCTGCCCCGGGGTCTCCTCCCAGTTGGACGTGCCCGGAAAACCTCCAAAGGGAGGTGCCCGGGGGGCATCCTAATCAGATGCCCGAACCACCTCAGCTGACTCCTTTCGATGCGGAGGAGCAGCGGCTCTACTCCGAGCTCCCTCCGGATGTCTGAGCTCCTCACCCTATCTCTAAGGCTGAGCCCAGCCACCCTGCGGAGGAAACTCATTTCGGCCGCTTGTATCCGCGATCTCATTCTTTCGGTCACTACCCAAAGCTCGTGACCATAGGTGAGGGTTGGAACGTAGATGGACAAGTAAATCGAAAGCTTCGCCTTCCGGCTCAGCTCCCTCTTCACCACCAACGGACCGGTACAGCGCCCGCATCACTGCAGACGCTGCACCAATCCGTCTGTCCATCTCCCACTCCATTTTGCCATCACTCGTGAACAAGACCCCGAGATACTTGAACTCCTTCGCTTGAGGCAGCAACTCACTCCCAACCCGGAGGGAACACTCCACCGTTTTCCGGCAGAGAACCATGGCCTCAGACTTGGAGGTGCTGACTCTCATCCCGAACTGCTTCACACTCGGCTGCAAACCGCCCCAGTGCATGCTGGAGGTCACAGTCTGATGTAGCCAACAGAACCACATCATCTGCAAAGAGCAGAGATGCAATTCTGAGGTCCCCAAACCGGACACTCTCCTCACCTCGGCTGCGCCTTGAGATTCTGTCCATGAAGATCACGAACAGAACCGGTGACAAGGGGCAACCTTGGCGGAGTCCAACACCCACTGAGAACATGCTTGACTTTGTGCCGAGAATACGGACGCAGCTCGCACTTTGTTCGTACAAGGACCGAATGGCACATACCAACGGCCCCGGTACCCCATACTCCCGTAGTACCCCCCACATGATTCCCCGGGGGACACGGTCATAAGCCTTCTCCAAGTCCACAAAGCACATGTAAACTGGATGGGCAAACTCCCATGCGCCCCCCAACAACCCTGCGAGGGTAAAGAGCTGGTCCACTGTTCCACGGCCAGGACGGAATCCGCATTGTTCCTCCTGGAGCTGAGGTTCGACAATCGGCCGGAGCCTCCTTTCCAGCACCCTGGAATAAACTTTCCCGGGGAGGCTGAGCAGTGTAATACCCCGATAGTTGGAGCACACCCTCCGGTCCCCTTTCTTGAAAATGGGGACCACCACCCCGGTCTGCCATTCCACAGGTACTGTCCCCGACCTCCACGCCTGGTGGAAGCCCCTGTCCGTAGGGTCTTTAACTCCCACCTCCGGAAGAACTCCCAACTCCGGAAGCATTCCGGGGGAGGTTGGGGACATGGAACCTGAGTGGGCCATGTTCAGAGCCTCCATTGTAGAGGCTGCAGCTCAGAGCTGTGGTCAAAAGGCTGTCGGTGCCTGTCGTGGCGGCAACCCAAGAACCCGTTGGTGGACACCAGCGGTGAAGGAAGCCGTCAGGCTGAAGAAGGAGGCCTTTCGGGCCTGGTTGGCCCAGGGGTCTCCTGAAACAGCAGACAGGTACCGGGAGGCCAAAAGGACCGCAGCTTCAGCGGTTGCTGAAGCAAAAACCCGGGTGTGGGAGGAGAACTGCTGACCCAGACTGAGGATATTGTCGGGCGGTGGAAAGAACACTTTGAGGAGCTCCTGAACCCGACCAGTACGTCCTCTGTGGAAGAGGCAGAGTCTGAAGACTCGGGGGAAGTCTCACCCATATCCTTGGTAGAGGTCACTGAAGTAGTCAAAAAGCTCTTCAGTGGCAAGGCGCCAGGTGTGGATGAGATTCGCCCTGAGATGCTGAAGGCTCTGGACATTGTCGGGCTGTCGTGGCAGACACGCCTAGTCAATGTAGCGTGGAGGTCTGTAGAACTCTCTTAGATAAAATAGCGGCATTTGGCAAATAACATACAGCGATATTGTCAGGAATCCTTGAGAGAGAATCATCAGCAGGGGGGCGTTGTTCAGTGGACATTACTAACATGCTGCAGAGCGCGGCGATACGGAGATCGCGCCGACCCGGAGTTCGCGCCAACCCGTACGGCACGGGTGAGGACGGTACCCCGCGGAGCATGGCTACCCGGGAGGAGGCGTCCGGATAGGAGAGGACTCCTATCATGCCGATTGTAACGTACTGACGTGATCTGTCTGCTTGTGTGTGGAATAAACGGCCCGCAACGGAGCCTTAACAGACGTTGTTGTAGTGTTTTCTAGGCGTCTTGCCTCAAGTGTGGAAGCGGGTTGCCACAGTATAAACTCTCACACACCATTCATGTGTGATTGCATGTGAAAGGAAGAGTTTTAGGGTATGTATTTGTATGAGCGTGTGATCATTTACTGTATTAGTGAATTTGAAACATAATCTCAGACACACACCCACCCACCACAGTGCCACACAAACATCCACACACACATTTTATTGTTTTGGCTTGTTGGCTGGTATGAAGTACAGAACTGTCCATTAAAACTTCACAATCAATTATTTATGTTGTTGGTTTTACATTGCAGTGTACTTATTCTGCCTTACAAGAGCATTTTATTCCTTCTGGGGAGCACTATATAAATAAAGTTTATTTCCTATTCTTTATACACACAGCAATTTCCTGAGTGAAATCAAGGGGTGAATGACGTAGCCAACTAACGGTAGGTTTGTCACATACATGTCACAGGGTGGAATCACTCTTGTAAATTAATGTGTGTTTTAGCTATGTGCTCTAATGTGTTACCTTGGCTGCAGTGCATTTGTTTCTCCCCAAATTAACATCTTGTGTCCATATCATTAGTAATTAACTACAGACACCTGTGCCTCAACCTCACCTGATGCAAACAAACTGGACTCTGAGCAGCATGGCTGATGGCGAATAGGAGGCGAGGACTTGTGCAGTCATGCGGGTGTTGCCAGTGCTGGAACATTGATCGCTGTAGTATTTGGTGTTGGACTGGCGATGGGCAGGTGTTCTCCTGTTACAGCGGCTGAAGGAGCAGAATTGAGCAGAACACAGACCCCGAGCCAGGCGGCGCGCACCCGCAAGGTGAAACAACACATACCCTGGGCTGTAGGCTCGCCTACATCCGGGTCCCCTGTAAATAGTCGATCCCTTTCAGTGACTGTAAGGATGTAAGCTACGAGAGACGTCTGGAGTTAAACGAAGCCATAGAGTGGCCATCTACTATTAGCCAGATAGGCTACTCCTGTGTGCACAGTGACTGCCGCCGGTCTTGTGTGTGTTCCAGAACACTGTTGCCTGGCGTGAGATACGAAGACGGGTGTCCACCAAGGTTATTATCGTTAACGAAAAAATTAACTAGGTGTGAAAACATTTTCATTAACTGAAATAAAAATAAAAACGAGGCTTTACAAAAAAACGATAACTAACAAACTGTATTGTGTCTTTACAAAACTAACTAAAATAAAATTATAGAGAAAATGTCTAGTTTTCGTCTTTGTCAATTTATTTCATACTTCCACTGTGCCACTTTTAGTAGTCGGGAGAAAGCAACAGTCCCATTTGGGATTACTTTGTATATGAATGTGTTGCAAATAAGAGCACGTGACTTGCAGTGGAAGATGTTAAAATATGTGGAGCATTTATGAAGGGGACTTTTTTTTACCTTTTTGAATCTCGCCCCTGACAAATATGGACCGTGGAAACCAGGGGGGCCGCGGCCCAGGTCACTTTTGGAGTCTGATATAATTTTTTTGAATGAAAGTTGAGTTGGTTCAAGTACATGGCGCCATTAGCGAAACTAACACGCATGCATGTAAGTCCGTTTTTTTATTTATTTTTTTGTATATAACTGCAGGCTACATATTAGTCATAGGAATTTTCTATGGTACGGCTGGACTATTGTGTTGGTTACTTTTTTGTGTTACTGCGCTTGTCTCAAATGTGTGGGTGCTGCTATAGTATTTACATTTCGCTCTTTTAGTCGACATTAAGTCAATGCAGGCAAGCTATTCATAATAAATCAGTTGTCCCTGCCCCTGATGCAGCTTCAGGCTCAGCAGCCCTGTCTCCCCATACATAATGCACACATACTGTATATACTACAGTATCTACTATTCATTTTGAGCATGTTTTGCAAGCAAAAAATGAAGTTTGTTGTCTGTTGCGTTCCGCAGTAAAGACTAAAACTAACACTGAAACTAATAAAAACTAAACTCAAACTAAGCATTTTCAAAAAATCTAAACTAAACTAGCAAACCCGCTTTAAAAACTAATTCAAAACGAAAAAAAAACTAATGAAAAATGCAAAACTATAATAACCTTGGTGTCCACCAGTGGCCATTATTGGACTAGAGAACACATTTGTTGATTGTTTGTCTATATAATTCAATAAATAGTATTTTTTTAATAGTTTTGTTTAAACATTGTTCCTCTGCCAGTGCACTGCTCCTCCCTCCCACCAGAACCTCTGTGTGCCTTAGTGCTTAAAGAGCAACATATTGAGTTTCCCAATTTAACTACAAACTTGGGTGGCGTTGTCTGTAGCTTGACCGCCTCACATACACATACAGGCTGTGCAGTGAAATGACTGACTAACCTACCGTTAGTCAGCTACGTCATTCACCCCTTGAGTTCACACTCAGGGAGTCTGTATAAAGATCCTATAGGCAGCCCCCACCAACAAGTATGTCATTAGCTAAATTATAGCTTCGTAAAAATGTACTGCATAGTCAGAGGTGATACAACTCACAAACAAAGAATAAAGTAAATCAAATGTATGCATTTGATATCTTCCCTGTCGACCACTCGTTTAGCATAACATGGTCAACGTAATGTCCTGATATATGTGTCCAACAGCCACAATCCCAGCCAATAGAATTGGAGCCGGCCTCCATCTACTGCCCCTCCTCCATCTCCACCTCTTGGTTGGCACAGGACCAGTGAGGGTGGATGGGTGTGTGTGTGTGTGGGGGGGGAGGGGGGTGCTATAGCCTGTGGGGGACAGTGACAGCCCGGGTTAGGAACCACAAGAACCTCATTTGATTAAACGTTTTCTGGAGTATGCAGAATTTCTGTAAAAAAAACAAACAGCCACTTCACTGTTTACTGGGGTTTGAAATGATTGCTCTATACCACAATCAATGTTTAAGCAATGTTGTTTGGATGGCAACTTTGCCATTAGCGCTCCATGAAATGTTTATCCTAGAGGGAATTGAGTTTATTTCGGGGTGAATCAAATGAAAAACTGAGTGAAATGGAAAGTGAGTGGACCGAGTGGAATGTTATGCGAGAGGTGGTGAAGCATGGAGGTGAGCCAAGTAGGAAGAAGAGGAGGGTATCAGCCACACCATGAACAGGAAGAAGAAAACGTTAAAACTCTATAAACTCTATAAACACAACTCATGAAGAGGTTGATACACACTGTTGACACTCAAGCACTAATCAAGATGGCATGTTGCAGAAACTCTTATTTGGCCCCTGTTACACTGGATATAGCATATTGGATATACCGGCCAGAATCAGAGGCGTGTAATGTCATGAAATATGACAGCGTCAGCATCTAGTGTGATGTGTATGATATGCAGCGATTCTTTCTATGGAAGGTGATCTAACTAGTGTTAATTTGCTTTTGATAGCCACATCTATACAACTATTCAAATGGAGGCAACGTTGCAGTGCGTAGCGATGGTGGATTCCTGCAAGTGTGATCAGCTTTTAACATACACATCCTGTGATACACCTGGATACATCGTCAGAGATGTCTTCTGGGTTCCTCGGGTGTTTTGGGTCTTACAACTATCAGACACCCTCCTCCAGACGACCCAGCTTGACCCAGGTTGATCAAGCTGCGGCTTGTGTCCAGGTAGCGCTACCCTACTTGGTCATGGCACCAGCGATATCACCCCTCGCCCAGGGCTCTCGAACAGCTGCTGAGGATGTGCTCCAGGGTCCCTCTCTTCAGGCACAGAGGGCAAGCTGGTGACTCCATCTTCCCTCAGCAGAACAAGTTGGGGCTTGAATTTCCAAAGCTCGGCCCATGAGACTTTGCGCTCCACCGCTTGCTCCCATCTTGTCCAGGCTCCCTGCTGCCGCATTCCAACCATCCTGCTGGCTCGCTGTTCCTTCAGTGATGCCCGCACCTCGTCCTGGACCAGCACCCTCCTATCTTTCCTCTTCGCCTTGTCGTAGTGAGGTGTAGTGCTGCTACCCAAGCCAGCCCTCCCACGAGTCACTGCGGCTATCAGCGCCCTGTGCCTTAGCCGTGACTCAGCAGCATTTACGGTCTCTGCTGCCCTCCACTTCTGTCGCTTCAGCTTGTTGTTTTGCCAATATAAAGCGATGCTGCTCAGGCTCCAATGTAGTCCCAGCCACTTCTGTAGAAACCTGCTAAACCTACTCTAAAGCCCTTGACTGTGGAGATTGGGACCTCGTAGACCAAGAGGGGCCAGAGGATCCTAGAGAGGATGTGTTGGTATATCCAGGCCTTGAACTTGCCTGGTAGTCCTGACTTGTCCACCGCCCCTAGCCAGGCTTCCAGCTTCTAGTTGGTGGGTCTGATGGATGCTGTCTCTCAAGCTGCAGTCAAAGACCTTTCCTAGGCTCTGCACTGTTTTTTTCAGTGATGGATGGGTGGATCTGGGTACTACCAAGTGCAAAACGGAACTTGTCAGTGGTCTATCCTCTCTTCCAGGGATCTGGACTTCACGGCGTGAAGCTCATGCGAGCCCAGGTGATCATCTCCTCCAGGGCCTTCAGGATCCGCCTGTTCCCTAGGACAGATGTTGTTGTCACAGTCACATCATCCCTGAAGGCCTTAATGGGCGACTGTTGGATGCCAGACTTGGTGAGGGGCCCTCTGCACTGAACCTCAGCAGATTTCACCAGCATGTTCATGGCAAGCGCGAAAAGGACCACTGAAATGGTACATCCCGTGATGATTCCCTTCTCAAGTTTATGACATTCTGATGTTGTTGACCCAGAGGAGAATCTCAGCCTGAAGCTGTTATAGTAGTCCAGGATGAGGTCCCTGAACTTGCCTGGGATATGATGCCAGTTCAGTGCCTCTTCGACCCATAGGCGGCACCTTACCCCTCCTCCAGATCATCTTCAGAATCCTCCAGAGCCTGTAGAGTAACCTTGGGCAGTTCTTATATACCTTGAACTGTACCCCACTCAATCCTGGGGCTGAGCTTGCTCTTGCCTTCTTGACCACCTCCTGTACCTCCTTCCTGCTGGGCTCCTTCCGTCAAACTCCAGAGTTGGTGCCACTGGGTTTGATGGTGTCTCTGAGGTGGCGGTTGTCCTCAGCTTTGGAGCAGGTGAGTTGGCTGCTGCTCTTCTGCCCTAGCATCTGTTTTGTAAACCCAAATGGGTTTGCTAGAAAGGCAATTCGCTTCCTGGCCCTGTCCTTCCTCCATCTCCTATGCCCCTCAGCCCTCCTCAAGGTCATAACTTTCTTGCGAAGGATGCTGCGCAGCTCTGTGAGAGGTCCTCCCTTGGCTCTGTGAATTGCCGCCTCAGGCTCTTCAACTGGTGGAGCTGGTGGATCTAGCTTGCTCTGTTGTTCATGGTGTAGGGGTGTTTCGCTGCACTCTTCTCCTCCAGTCCAAACCTCTCAGCTGCGTTGTCGATCAGCTTCACCCTTGGCCGTTGCTTCCAAAATGGCATCGGCATCTTTATCAAACTGGAGCCACTCCTTCTCCTTGTACGCTTGGGGCGACTTCACCCAACGGTGTTCTGTTGCTCTGTGTGAGTCTGGGGCTTGGGTTATCTGGAGATTCTGGGCACTGTGGGGTGACTCCGGGCCTGCCTCTTCCTGCCTCTCATCAGGGAGAACTGTGACACTTGCACACATTTAATCTTGGCCTGGTGGGTCTTCAGAAATATGTTGGAGGAAACCTTTAAGGTTTGGTTTGGCGCATTACGTCATGCGGCATGTCTGTAAATGTAAATAATTTCAACTTTCCTCCACGGCAATGCAACACGGGGTCAGGCGTTGCTCACTCACTCTGGGAAATCGCCATGTCGCTTTCCCCAAAAGGTTGTGACCAACACTATTATTTTGTTTATAATCTTCAAACCAAAATGTTGCTTTGCCTGCTGTATCCATGGTCTATGGAAGTGCAGCCATGTTTGGGTGCTCCACTTGTAAACAACCATGGATAAAATCGATAAAGCAACAGAACATTTAGTTTAGTTAGAAATGTCAAGGATCATGTCTGGTTGTTGCTTGTTAAAAAGTAGGCAAACATCGGAATGATTATACTGGTAAATGTCGTGTTCCAGATTCTGTGAATCCACATTTTATTATTGCAGATTTATGAGCAAGTATGTTGTCTAAACCGTACAGATGTCTTCAACAAATAGTTAATCATAGCATAAAATAATGAAAACATTTATCACAATTCTTAAGTATGAATGAATGATTTACAATTGCAGTAAACTGATCAATCAAACAGAATGATGTTGATGGGATAAATGTCAAATGTAAAAATCTGTTTATGTTGGAATAATAATTATGTTGGTGTCAAATCGGATAGATCGAACAGGCATACGTTTTGTTGACATTGTTTTTAAAAGTTTCAGACATAAACATACATAAAGGCATGAAGGATTCTTCTTCAAGTTAACAAAATAGTGCTCAGGCACTCAGGAGAAGGCTGTCATCCTGTGTCTTTACGAAACGTTTAGCTTGTCTTCTCTGTGATTCTGCCTTAAGAAGGTAACCTCCAGTACTGTCCAGCATTGCAGGTCAATGGAAAACAATCATCAGCCTGTTACGCCAAGGAAAGATGACATATAGTATGTATCTTCAAGAGAACTCCTCATCACAACAGATGACTTATACTGTGAGAGGCTAAACACAGGTTCCCCATTCATCACCCTCAGATTTATATCTGTTTCAATTACCAGATATATTACACTGTCAATTCAATAACCAGTGGCTGACTTGCATCCATAGCAAGTTGTATGAATGCATTAGGTTTTGTTAGTGGTTTTTGATAGCCTGGAAATCCAGACCTACATCTAGAAAGCTGTAGGTCTGGTAATGAGCAATGAAAATGGCCCAACTCGAGGGGCGGCACCAAGAATGCGTTTGAAAATATCACTGCACGCAATTGGATAACACTACGACCAATCAGAAGAATACACGGGGTGACGTATCCAGAGAGACGGAAACGAGTTTGTTTTGGAGAATAGTTTGACAGAGAGACGTAAATGTAGCCTAATGGAAATACCACGGAGATACCACTTTGGCAACGCAACGTTAACCTTGTAATATTCTTAGCCAAGGAATATTGAAATAAAGAGATGCAACCGAGTTGGCGTTTATGGATGTTTAATAGCAACTGCGCATGGTACCGAGCATGGGCGTAGAATTTAGTGGGGACGCTGGGGACATGTCCCCACCAATTAACAGAGCACCCCCCCCATCAGAACCGCGAATTAACAGAGCACCCCCCCCCCATCAGAACCGCGAATTAACGGAGCACCCCCCCCTCCATCAGAACCGCGAATTAACGGAGGCACCCCCCCCATCAGAACCGCGAATTAACGGAGCACCCCCCCCCCCCCCATCAGAACCGTGAATTAACAGAGCACCCCCCCCCAGACAAAAAATAACATGTTTTCAAAGTCATTAGAACTGTAATGGTTTTATTAAGTACTCGTATCGGTATTCGCTATCGGCAAGTACTCGGTCTGAAAAAAGTGGTATCGGTGCATCCCTAGTTTGTACAGATACTCAGTCAACATTTTCGATAGCCATCTTGCAATGTTTACTGACTGATTCCGGACTGATTCCGTCGCAGCGCTGACGTCATCTGTTTAGCCCGCTTCTGGCCCGCCTATATCAGATACACCGATGTGATTGGTTGATAATGAGCTAATGAGCATGTTACTCGTTACCAGAGTACTCGCTGAGCAAATTCTAATTGTGCTCTCGCGAGAACTCTGGATTTCCAGGGTAGGTTTTTGAGTGAATGCTTGAAAAAAGCATGAATTAGTCTTTGTGCAAATAGCTTAGCATTTCAGCACAGTCTGTCCCTTCTCTGATGAAGTGGAAGAGTTGAAGGCAGATATAGCCTCACTTTCCATTAGCCGCTAATTACTGGCTTTAGGCCGCTTAAACATTTCAATGTTTGACTGATGAAAAACCTATTGGCCACACTATCTGATATAAATGTCAAAGCAGAATGAAATGTCGAAACAAATAAACAATTAAGTATTATTCCATGTAGCCTTGGTATACGAAATGTTAAGATGAACAATTATATGAATAGCCTATGATTCAACTTTGTATGGCCTCATATTAAGCCAGTCCTACTCATTTAAGCCTCCTGTTGGCGTGAAAAGTAGCTGGCATATTCTTTTTTCTGAACAATCAAGGTTGTGTTTCATATGTACAGATTTGAAGATGGAAGTATTATCTCAGCATCGGTTTGACTCTTATATATCTATAAGATACAACTAGACCAAGCCTGTAGCCTATGAGATACATGTACATTTTATTTGACAGCCCATAATGTCTGATCCAAGTGCAGTGTTTTCCCTTTTTGATTATTGGTTATTAACACATTAATTCCTCACTACTCCACGGGTATTGTATGACTATCAGGAAACCCATGTCCCATGCATGAAAGTGCATTCATTCAATTACCCTGTTCTGATAAAACCTCAATACATGTGTAAAACCTCAATACATTGTATTCAATAGGTTGGTGTATTGTGTGCATATGTCCGGTAAACTGGAATTCAAATGGCCTCCATGGCCAGCAGCAAAGATATCTACAGAAACACTGATCCTGGGGGGGAAGGGGGGCAGAGAGAGAGAGAGAGAGAGAGAGAGAGAGAGATAAAGCTATTTAAATTGAAATGAGAGAGAGAGCGAGAGAGGACAGATGGCTTTCTTTTTATACTGGGCAGCTGGTTGTGAATGTCTTTCTTACGTCGTCACAACGAATGATGGAAACTGATGAAGTCAGTGTGGTCATGTGGCCAGTCTGAAGTGATGTGCTGTATGGCCATTGTGTCTATCAGCAGAAGTAGAGAACAACAAGGGGACCCTTGTTCCTCTTGACTCATGAAGAAAGGAACACCATGGCCTGCATAGTAATAGAGTATGCAGGCTATGCATTCCTATGAGGCCAAAACCATTGGGGTGTATTTGAATATTTATTTCCGCTTCAACATTGCTGAGAAAAGTCAGTAGAACCACAAACAATGATGGCTTAGGTGACATTTTTGAAAAAGGTAAAAGCAGCAATTACAAAAACGGTCCCGCACTCTGCATAACCCTCCCCCCCTGCCTTCCTCTTTGTAAGTCGCTTTGGATAAAAGTGTCTGCCAAATGCCCTTAATGTAAATATAAATGTAAAACTTATTTGTTGTGATCTTGGCAATTGACCCGCGGGTCAATGCACGAATGCCAAGAGATTATTTTAAGAACATATTTGTACAGGCTTGTATGGACAGGAGACTGAACGGTTGAAGTGTTGAGCCACCAACAGGTCATTATTAGAGTGACAGTCACAGGCAGATATGCCGGCTGGTTGCTGGTTGGAAGAGCATCCAAAACTAAACTCTCTCTGAGGTTAAGAAAAGATAAGATAACACTTTATTAATCCCGAAGGAACTTCTTGACAGTGAAGTTGAAGTGAAGCCTGGATCTCAGGCACACATCTGATCTCCAGACTTTTTCCATCAGTCAACTTTGAAGCGTGATCAAAGACTGGAAATGTTCAGCCCAGGCGTTTCAAGGTTACAATGTGTTTGCCTTTTTATATCTGCTCAATACTTGAACACATTGAAACCTCTGCTTTGCTCAAGGTGTGCTCTCTCTGTGGAGGTTGGGGAGGGAAAAGTCGTAATTCTAAGGCTATCAGGTCATGTGGAATTAAGCGCTTAAACTTCATTTCGACCTGATCCTGTGAACCCCTTTTAGACCGTGATAAAGAGCGATATAAATAAACTAGACATGACAAAATATTTTCGTTATTATACTTTATCTCTAAAGTTGACAAAGCCAAATAACAAATACACAATACAGTCTGTCCAGTGAAGTGTGTTAGTCAAGCACACCAACCTAGGAACCCCTACTGTATTGATGGCCAGAGTTCATCTATATGATCTAATGTATAAAGCTGTCGAGTCAATTGTTATTTGTTGTTATAATAATCAACAAAGTAATTATAGATAGATAGTTTTTATTGTCCCCAAGGGGAAATTCTTTTCCACAGCACTGTACACCCACTTGACCCACATTACATGCGACACGACATACAAAACAACACACAATGACAGACAGTTGACTTTAGGGCTGAACAAAGCATCTATACAGAGCAGTCACATTGTCACTCGGGCCCTCATTAGCGTGGTCTGTTATTTAGGGAGGCTATGGCTGCGGGGACCAGGCTCCTACCTAAGCGAGCCCTTCTGCACCTCATAGTTCTATACCTGCGCCCGGATGGCAGTGGGATGAGGTGGAGATTGAGTGGGTGTGTGATGTTGTGTGTTAAGAGAATGCCTTGTGCAGGCTTGTGTGGTGTCTGTTCTATAATATGTTAAGCACGCACAATCGCACATACATACACACACACGCACATACACACACACACGCACACACAGTCTGTCAGTACCAAGTATGTATGCTATATTGTATAGTATGCATTAGACATTTTAAATTTATGATGGAGGGAAGGGAGGGAGAGTTAAGTTCTCAAATGACCTCCTTGCTTTATTTATTGACTAGTACACCCGCAGCCATCAAGTACCTTTACTATTTAACACTTTTACTCAAAGAGACCAACAGTATATTTAGTGCCACTAAGGTCCACCGGCTCAATAAGCTAGGCTGCAGACATAGGGGTTTTAAACCTTTACCTTTAGAATTTGAGGCAAACTGTCTTGGCACTGAATAGAGCATCCTGCCCAACTATACTGATTTATATTAAATTCAAACCATAGATCTCATAAATATGTCGGTGTACTCAGGGGCCCTTGGCAGATACCCTGGTCAGGGCAGCAGACGCAGTGATGATAGAGTTTGTTTATGTTCCTGAGTTTCTGAGTTGGAATGTGCAAAGCCTGCACTTTCAAACCATGTGTTATTTTGGTTTCTGTATTTGTTGTGTTTCCTTGGGAGCGCATGCAAATTTTGCAGGTGCGTGCAAGTGTGTGTGTACTAGTATGAATACGTTCTATGCTGATGATCTTTCAGTGCACTATTTCAACCATCTGCCCATCTTCTTTACTGATGTACTTCACTGATATGTGGCTGTAAGTGGATAACACGTATGCCATTATCCTAACGTGTGTCTGTTTGGAGCTGGGAGGGAACAGGAGGCTGGAGAACATGGAGAGAACATGTTAACTATCATCCTTATTGCGTGCGTAGGCACCCAGTTCGGCAACTCCCCACATGTTTATTTCTTTGGCGCATTTGATAGTTTTATTGTGCTCATTCATGTGCTCATTCATTTCATTGTTCTCAAGCATGTTTTTGTGGATTGGGACTTGTGTATTCATGTCTTTATTCTCTTTATAGACCCTTTTCGCAGAGGCATCAGGATAAACATCGCTCATAACACTAATTATGTACCAGGACACAGGTAGTAGACTAAACTAGTGAAGATACGTTTGATGATGATGGCTCTGTGAAAAGGGTCTATGGTATGTTCTAATCCCATGAGCATAGAATAGAATAGAATAGAACTTTATTAATCCCGAAGGAAATTCTTGTGTCAGGTTGCATAGCGATACAGTACAAAAACCACAGATTGATAAAATAACTAATGTATATGCAAATTACTGTTAAATATTCAAAATTGTGGGCAAGATAAGATATTCCGACAGCAAAAACAAGTTGGCATAAATGAGGAATTATTATTGGACATGACATTAAAGATCCCATGCCATTAAAATCCCATTTTTCCTATTGTTTGTTAAATAACATAGGTCAGAATGAGTTTGTGACCTGTGGTAAGTTTGAAATCTATGCAGTTTGTCTGCTGTATGCAATAGCCAATGAAAGGAAAAAGGCAGACAAATTGAGCCAATCTGGATAAGCCGTCAGTGCTACGTAGCTTTGACAAATTATTATTCATGGACCTGCCCAACTTGGTGGTTCGTTACCAACCCCGTACAGAAATTCAACCATATTCTGAGGGAGGAATGGTTGAATTTATATTTGGAGGAAATACCAAAAACCTATGGAACCACATGGCGCTGTGTTCGCTCGTGTTCCGGCGCATTTCGAAGACGATGATGTGCTGGTGGCACGGTAAGCATCTTGAACAGCTACTCTGTCGTCCACAGCTGAACCAATCAGAGCAGAGCAAACATTTTAAATATTGAATATTCATGAGAAACACGATCCAAATGCAGGAGCAAAGCCTCAGTTAATACATGGTAAATATTCACGTGAGAAAAGCAGTGCGTCTTTTCTACCAGGGGGACTTTTCAGACATGCTAGAAATAAGCCTTTGAAATAAGCCATCCAAGACAATTTCCAACACAATAATGTTACAAAACTCGATCAAAAGGACATGCAATGATTTATAAAAAATTAATTGAATAGCGTGTGGCATGGCGATTCTTTTAAGAATTAAGAATAGCCAGTGACTGTTTTTTTTTTTCACAGCAGGGGTCCCCCTCCAATGATATGCAGGATGGAGGGCAAGTTTGCCTGTGACCAATATGGTGGGTTGATGACACACTACACTAACCAATGTTCAAAGTCTCCACTTCAACAAGTAAGAGACCTGCTTCATCAGATGTGTTTGTGAAAATCAATCAAATCAATACAAATCCAGTTTACAGCAAAAAGTTGGAACAATGGATGTCGAATGGTCCAATCTTTCCAAAAAATGGTGCAGATGGTCCGCTTTTAAGGTCACTGCATCGAGGATTGGAAGGCCTCACATTCCTGAGCCCTTACCATAATTACACAGATTCTAGCCTCATAGTTAGAGACTTTTGTGACTCCCAGAAAAGGTTCTGGGTTGAAACCCCACAGCCTACCTCAACCACATCCTGCTCATTAATAACATGTATCACAAGTTAATTTAGGGTGTGGTGTTTTTGCTCTGCTCAAACATCTATTTTACATTTGTATAATTGTTATATTCCAGTGTGTCAGAAGGTCTTGACTACTTACCTCATTGGAGAAGAAGCAGAGAGGGAACTGCTCTGTCTGGAGTCATTCAGAGAAGCTGCCATGTTGTCAGCACACTTCAGCACGGCACCTTGGAAAAGTCACATCCCAACGTCAGCAGCCTACCAACATACGTGAGCAAGATGCTCCTAGTCCAATCATGCCTCGAAATGAGCTGTATCTGAATTCACTGTATATGGTGCTTTGGATAAAAGTAATTCAATGGTGAAAAGTTATTTATAAAATAGTTACCAAAACAACTTAACTTGGGTTCATCTTTAAAACCAGGATACATTTGTACGGACAACAGAGAAACAACATGAGAAATTTACATGCAATAAGCATAAAGCATACACACAGGACGTGACACGGATGCATGCATACATGCACACAGAGCCCTCCCACCATAGTGCATGCCACCACTATCCAATATCTTCCTATTGATCTGCCTCCACGCCCGCAATTCTTGTCCTGTCTTTTCCCCTCCAAGTAATTAAATTATCAATAAACCTCCCTATTTTAAATACCCCACCCCGTGTGCCAGTGGAATAATATTTCCTATCTTGTAATTTATTGGCTGCCAGCCAGCGGCTCGCTTGCCTTCTTACTTTGAGTTTCAGCAAAACCAGCTGACGCTCCTAAGTGCCTGCAACTTTATCTGCTGTTTTATTGATGTATCCCATTTAGATTAGTCCCTTTTCAAGCGGGCACAGCCACGGACTCCCCGCTGCCTGACTCACTCTGTAATCCTTTTAGGTAATGATATCCAGCAGTGGTACGGTTACAAATATCATGTTTACGGGGAGTATACAGGTAGTTACAGAAAGCACACACAAGCTGTCTCTCTCTAATGCACATGCACACACACACACACACACGCACGCACACGCACACGCACACACATACAAAGACCCACTCCCACACACTCCTCTGGCCTGCGTTTCTGCAGTGTGATCAGGGTGTGAGAGGACCAATAAAGGCGAACAGCATCCCGGTCACTGCTGCTGGTGACTGAGGTGGAGACCACTGAATGTCGTTGGTTTAATTCCCCTCAAGACTTGAGGGTAGTCTTTGCGTTGCTGTCTGGTTGGGGTCCACATGACACTACTGGGAACATGCAGTATACACACATTAAGTCTCTACCCACCAGACGTTATGACAACCAACTCCAATTTGTCAGAATGTTAATATGTAATATAAATGTAAATTATATATATTATGTCTATATTGTAAAATAAATGTAAAACAAACATATAAAAAAACTGGTCGCAGCTGCTCAATCAATTTTGTCCTATGTTGAATAAACATAACTCGGTTATGTGTAATAATTTACCTATATTGTTAAATAAATATCTACAAACAATTTAACAAACTGTTCGCAGCAATGCTGTCTGATCAATGTCATGAAGAGTTTGTTGAATAACTCTTTCTATGAGATATTGTGCACAGAGAGCAACAGACCAGAGAGTAACATAACAGAGAGTAAGACACCAGAGAGTAAAGGCTGTTCCATACTCCGCGAGACGCGAGAACAAAGTTCTCGCACCTAGGGCCCCGCCCACAAAATGACGTCATTTTGTTCTCGCAGACCTAGGTCAGGTGTTCTCGCAAGTTGTTCTCGACACATCAGCCAGGCCGAACTTTGTTCTTGCGTCGTGTCCGAGAACTATTGTGTGATTGGTCAATTTTTGAAGTGGGCGTCGTTAAAAATGCCGGCATAGAAGTTTGTACAGAAATGGATAGTTTTGAGGATCAGCTGGCCGAGGCCGTGAGAAAGTGTGAACATCTATATAACACGTCCTGTCATAATTATAAAGACATGTATTGTTGTTTTTTTTTGTTTCTGATTCCCACAATGCTTTGCGCGTGACATGTGCTGCTGTGGGCGGGGCCTTTGAGGACTTCCCAGGAGTTCTGCACTTGAGTTCTCGCGGAGTATGAAATGTCCAGGGCGGCGAGAACTTTGTTCTTGTTCTCGCAGCCCTGGGTGCGAGAACAAAGTTCTCGCGTCTCGCGGAGTATGGAACAGCCTTAAGACGCCAGAGAGTAACACACCAGAGAGTAAGACACCAGAGAGTAAGACACCAAAGAGTAACACACCAGAGTAACACACCAGAGTAACACACCAGAGTAACACACCAGAGAGTAACACGCCAGAGAGTAAGACGCCAGAGAGTAAGACGCCAGAGAGTAACACACCAGAGTAACATACCAGAGAGTTAGACACCAGAGAGTAACACACCAGAGTAACACACCAGAGTAAACTACACCAGAGAGTAACCACCACCAGAGTAACACACCAGAGTTAACACGACCAGAAGTAACACACCAGAGTAACACACCAGAGAGTAACACACCAGAGTCACCACACCAGAGAGTAACACACCCAGAGAGTAAGACACCAGAGAGTAAGACGCCAGAATGAGTAACACCACCAGGAGTAACATACCAGAGAGTTAACACCAGAGAGTAACACACCAGAAGTAACACACCAGAGAGTAATACACCAGAGTAACACAACCAGGAAGTAACCACCAGAGAGTAACACACCAGGAGTAACACACCCATAGAGGTAAGACACCAGAGAGTAAACACCCCAGAGTAACACACCAGAGATAGTAACACACCAGAGTAACACACCAGAGAGTAAGACACCAGAGTAACACACCCAGAGTAACAACCCAGAGAGTAAGACACCAGAGGAGGTAAGACACCAGAGAGTAACACACCAGAGTAACACACCAGAGAGTAACACACCAGAGAGTAAGACACCAGAGAGTAGGACACCAGAGAGTAACACACCAGAGAGTAACACACCAGAGTAACATACCAGAGAGTAAGACACCAGAGAGTAACACACCAGAGTAACACACCAGAGAGTAAGACACCAGAGAGTAACACACCAGAGTAACACACCAGAGAGTAACACACCAGAGAGTAACACACCAGAGTAACACACCAGAGTAACACACCAGAGAGTAATACACCAGAGAGTAAGACACCAGAGAGTAACACACCAGAGTAACATACCAGAGAGTAACACACCAGAGAGTAACACACCAGAGAGTTAGACACCAGAGAGTAACACACCAGAGTAACACACCAGAGAGTAACACACCAGAGAGTAAGACACCAGAGAGTAACACACCAGAGAGTAACACACCAGAGAGTAACACACCAGAGAGTAGGACACCAGAGAGCAACACACCAGAGAGTAACACACCAGAGAGTAACACACCAGAGAGTAACACACCAGAGAGTTAGACACCAGAGAGTAACACACCAGAGTAACACACCAGAGAGTAACACACCAGAGTGTAAGACACCAGAGAGTAACACACCAGAGAGTAACACACCAGAGAGTAACACACCAGAGAGTAACATACCAGAGAGCAACACACCAGAGAGTAACACACCAGGGTGTAAGACACCAGAGTAACACACCAGAGTAACACAGCAGAGAGTAACACACCAGGAGTAACACAGCAGAGAGTAACACACCAGAGAGTAGGACACCAGAGAGTAACACACCATATAGCAAGAGACCAGAGAACAACATATCAGAGAGTAACACAACAGAGAGTAACACACCAGAGTAACACACCAGAGAGTAACACACCATATAGCAAGAGACCAGAGAACAACATATCAGAGAGTAACACACCAGAGAACAATAGACCAGAGAGTAACATGCTATAAAATAACACACCAGAGAGTAACACACCAGAGAGTAACAGGCTTGGAGTTTTTAATCAATATGCTATTTCTATAATATGCTAATTATATTTTGTGATAGATATATGGGAGGAAAGGGGGGTGTAAGAGTGGTGTTTTACTTTAAATGCCCTCTTGGCACAGCTCCTTCAACCCCATTTAAGAATAAAAAGTGTTGGAAAGAAGCTGAAAAAATATCGCCTCTGTTCTGGGACCCTGGCTGTTGTTTTACTGTCCATGAGAATTAGAGAAGAGAGGAGGTGGAGGAGGAGGAGGAGGATGAGGAGGAGGAGGTGGAGGAGGAGGAGGAGGAGGAGCGGGGGTGGGGGACAGGAGAGGAGAGGATAAAAGAGGAGAGAAGAGGGCAGAACAGATGAAGAGAGGAGGCGACAACAAGAGAGGAAATAAGAGGAGAGGAGATGGGAGGAGGAGAGAAGGAAGAGAGGAGGAGGAGAGCAGAATAGAATGACTCCAACATAATCTTGGATAAATCCCACGAATGATATGTCCTATAAAGATGACTATTGAATGTTCCATAAAGCTTAGAATTAAACATGTCACAAACAGGCCAAGGGTTGGCCTGTTGAAAAGAGATCCCTCGTTCAGCCTTGAGTGGCTGCCATCGCAAGTGGTGGGGGGGCGATGGAGTCAGGCAAGTACTTGACAATAGATGGCCGGGGGTGGGGGATTTACAAAACTTGTTACTATGTTACGATTGAGGTTTACTAGATTGTGTTAAGGTGGTCACCTTTACTATCTTAGGAGACTCAAGAAGTTTGGCATGCCTGCAAAAACCCTCACTAACTTTTACAGGTGCACCATCGAGAGCATCCTCTCTGGCTGCATTACTGCCTGGTTTGGCAGCTGCTCCGCTGCTGATCGCAAGGCCCTCCAGAGGGTGGTGAAGACAGCGGAGCATCATCGGCTGCCATCTCCCCACCGTGCAAAGCATCTACCACACACGATGCCTTAGGAAAGCACGGAAAATCATTGAGGACTACAGCCACCTAGGCCATGGACTGTTTACGCTGCTGCTGTCCCGCAGACGTTACCGGAGCATCCAGGCACGGACTACCAGACTCAAAAACAGTGGTGCATTGACTAAACACTGCATAGTGTCCGGACATTGGAGAAGCCCTGAAAAGCCACTCTAGTGGCATGTAGCAGCAGCTATGCTACAGTCATCCATTAATGAGCTGTTTGAGGGTTAAGCATCTTGCACAAAGATGCCCACAGGTAGATTGGGGTTCGAACCTAGAACTACGAGACTAACCACTATGAGACTATCCAGCCCGTTATCGGCCCTGCGGTGATCATATCTCCCATGCCATGGAGAAATACAAACACCACAACAAGCCGCATTGCACCTCATCAACAACATAAGATAAGGTAGAACTTTATTCATCCTGAAGGACATTCTTGTGCCAGAGGTTGCTCAAAAATACCAACAACATGAGAACAAAAAAACAATAGAATAATAAATGTACAGTGTATAAGCCTGCAAGAAAAACAATTTAGGTAAGATATATTTCGTAAAAAAATTGAGAAATAGTATTACACATGATATTGAGAAGGGGGAAGGGGGCTCATTTTCTGGTGCCCTGGACATTTCTTTGCATGTCCTCAATGTAACCTGAGTTTCCTGCCCTGGTGGAAAAGAATGCTCTGCTTCTAGGTAAGCTGGACAAAGACCACCTCTGTCTCGGACTGGAGGCTCACATGACACAATAACAACTGGGAGGTGTGTCTTTGTATATGTGTGAGTTTGCATATGTCTATGCATGCTTATGTGGTGTGTGTGTGTGTGAGCTAGCTCATTTGTGTAACATTTGTAATGTCTGTGCATGTGTGTGTACATGTGTGAGCATGTGTGTGTGTATTTGTGTGTGTCTATCTAAGCATGTATGTCAGCGTGTAAGTAAGCATATATGCTTGTGTGTATGTGTGTCATTGTGTGTGTGAAAGCATGTGCTCGGGAAAACCACTTGGGCGTTCGCTCCAGATTTCCCGTCACATGTGCATGATTTTTTTGTTGTGTGTGTGTGTGTGTGTGTGTACGTGTGTGTGTGTGTGTGTGTGTGTGTGT